>NQII01005094.1:0-139562 GCA_002778355.1 Clitarchus hookeri | reverse complement strand
GCAAATTTCCCTAAAAATTTTAACAATCAACGATTTTGGGCCTCGCATAAGTGGGCCGCACCGAAGAAAAAACCGATAGTAAATATCCGAAGGACAAATGACAATGCAAGCCGGGCGTGTACTGTAAAAATCACAAAACCCCACAAAGAAGTGCTTGAAATTACACTTTTAAGTATAACCAAGTGAAAAAGAAAATATTACCTAAAAAAGCTACGTCCGGGGTCCATTCCCGGCCAATCACGCCCGCGGGTAGCAGTGACCCGCAGGAACGGATGACAGATCAGCCAAACGCAAAGGCGCGAGTGGCGTCCGTGGGACAAAATACTAAGTTAAATGAACTGGTAAACAAATGATGGGGCACGCCACCAAGGGCGAACCACATATACATACAGCCAATGGGAATTGTTTATTTAGACACCAGGAGCATCATATTTATTGTGTTCATGCGCCCAGCGAACTTTTTTTTTCAGCCGGCAATTAATCAGAGGCCCGATATACTAAATATCGTGCTTAATAAAGGCCTTCATATGACCTTTGAATTAGAAGTGCTCCATGAATTGGCTCCGGACCATTGTCCAGACTGCATGCTGTTCAGTGATGTTGAAACTGACAACATGCCAATTCGTAAAGTTAAAGATTATAAGAATGCGAACTAGCCTGGCTTTAAGGAATAACTGGATGATGCAATAAATATACCAGCTCCCGTTAGCACTCCCGAAGAATTAGACTCTGCTGTCGCCCACGTAACGGAGATAATTCAAACAGGAATTAATAATTTTGTCCCGGAAAAACCTCGCGGACTCGCGCAGATACACTGCCTCAGCATATCAGGGAGTTGATCTCGCCCAAAAAGATACTGCGCAGGCGCTATTCCCGGGCTCGTACTAAGCTAATTAAACCCCCTAGATTAATGAGCTCAGAGAGCGAATTGATACTGATATCAGAATCTGGCAAATTGAAGTATGAAATAATAAATTATCCCATTTATGCCCCTCAGATAATAGTCTGTGGCACATGGCAAAGGCGTCTACAAAGACACGCGACCCCATCCTGACTCTTCAAGTCACTGCAGACACTACCTACACGCCCCAGCTAAAAGCTGAGGCTGTGGCCTCTCGTTTAGAATTAGCTTTCCAGCCCAATGCTGATCCCTCTGATCCAGCACTTGTGGCTCACATTTATAGGAACCTCCGAGTGCGTTTGCAGCAGCCTTCAGCTGCCGAGCCAGAACCCACGCATGCCGACCAGGTAAAAATAATTATTAAAAGTATGAAGCCACGTAAAGCACCCAGGTTCGATTCCCTGCGGGGAGTAACTGCCAGACAGTATACTTGAGGCTATATCTTAGTGCATTAATGCAAGTTTTAACATCTCACACTTACCCACCTCCTGGAAATGTGCCTCAGTAATTGTATTGCCCAAACCGGGTAAAGACCAGAAAAAATTAAAGAATTACCTCCCCATTAGTATGCTCAGTTCGCTTTCTAAGATTCACGAGCGCATTTTACTGCGGCGCCTTGAAAATCATATACGCGAAGCTTATATATTTCCTAATGAGCAGTTTGGCTTTAGGAAAGCCAAACATAAGCTCGTAAGATTATCCGAGTACATAACTTATACTTCTAACTGGCGTTATTACAACGTCACTGTCTTCTTAGATGTCGAAAAGCATTTGACAGGGTTTTCCATGCAGGGTTACTGTATAAACTGTATGAGAAATATTTCCCCGATTATTACATTAAATTATTAGCTTCATATTTAGATAGGTGCTCGTTTAAAATCTCAATTGATGTAGCGACCTCAGGAGAGAAAATAATTAGGGCTGGATTTCCCCAGGGTAGCATATTAGGTCGAGTATTACTCGTATATACTGTCTATACCCACGATTCTTCACTCGCCGGAATATTCCTCCCAATCTGCCGCATCTCACTCTCTTTGGGGAGGATATTCCATTTAAAGTTAAGGTGAAATACCTTTGCCTTATTATGGATAGAAGGCTGACATGGCGCCGCCATGTGGAAGTTAAGAGAAATCTTGCTTATGCGTACATGGCAACTTTTTATCCTCTTTTATCTCGTGGCTCTGGTTTGATACAGAAAAATCGGAAACGATTATATCAGACACTGATTCGCCCTATTATTACTTATGCAGCGCCCGCTTGGGCCTACTGTGCACAAAATTATTTAAATTTATTGCGGTTGATGCAAAATAAATGCCTCAGATTGGCCGCAGATGCACCCAGATACACCCCTGTTAGATGCTTGCATGCCGAATGAAAACAAGAAATGCTGGACGAAGTAATTCGCAAGATGACTGAACGTTTCTATGAATCTAGCGAGGAACATACAAATATTATCATAACTGTCCTTGGGGACTAAGGTTTAGATTTAACACAACGCCATAAGCGACCAAAATCGCTTCAAGCGCTCAGGCCCTCTTAGTCCTGCGTGTAACACACAGCCAGGCCAACTGTGTTAGCAACTGCGCAGCTCTTTTTTTAATGAAAAATATTACATACAGTCTAATAATTTAGTATCTGTATGTCTTGATGACATACACACTTAAATTTACACGAGGAGTCGTGAATGGACACCTCTGGTAATTTAATTATACCAGATATGAAAAAAAAAAAAATCGTCCTCGCGGACTTAGGCAAAGTAATAGGTTAATTGATCTCTAATTTCCTTTCAGGCAAATTACCATCTTGCAAAGGATTAGTAGATGTCGGTGTGTGTTGGCTCTGCTGGCACTCACTGACAACTAATCCTATTTTACCTTAAGTTTCCAGGATCCATTGTGGATTCGGGGAAGGGGAGGGGGGGAGACATACAATCCCACCACTTCCCCCACCAGAATGATGTACAAGCATATCTCTGGTTAAGCCAGTGGCAGGCAAAGAAAATAACTCCTGCCCCCTCTCTACTAGTACTCTCCCTACCCACTAATAAAGAGCATGGTTCCCACCCATCTGTATCCTGTAGCATTTTATGATAATTCTGATAATGTATGCAGTAATTTTTTTTCCTGTCAAAAGGGGTCACTTAGTTTTAGAGTAGTTCAGAAATAAAAAGAAGAGCGCAAGCATTCCTGTAACCGCTGTCCTGGCGCGAGGAGGCCGCCGCGCTCTCCCTCCATACGCACCATCATGCCAATGAAAGGTTGTTTTAGCTGTACCGACTGTACCGACGCCGTGCCGCAGGTCCAAGCACGAGCCACACCCCCCCCCTTTTTCCTGTCCTGTCCGGCGAGAAGAAGTTGACGCTAGGCTGTGTACGCCCCACAGTTGGGAAGCAAATTTACTTGACGCTGTACGGCCACTGTGGAAGACATGGTGGCTTATAGGGTCAGAGTTAATGCCTCCAAGCACCGACTATAATGTGCTTGGAGGTTGAGGGTATTGCAATTAGGTAGTCTTTTACTGTTGTATTTTAAAGGACGAATATATTGTCTCTAATTCAACACAAATAAAATACATCAGCACTTGAGAGGTGTGGTACTGTGATAATTTGGTTACTCGGATTGACTGCTAACGACTTCGTGATGGAGGGGGGCTTCTCTTGACGGTGATTGTAAACTTAGCTCTTGCTGCGGGTGCTGTCAGCTGTGGTGGGTGAGCTCCGGCGATGGGCGGCCATTGGCAAAGGCCCGCTGTTGCTGCCGTCTCACTGTGGTGATGTTCTACTGACNAGCTCTTGCTGCGGGTGCTGTCAGCTGTGGTGGGTGAGCTCCGGCGATGGGCGGCCATTGGCAAAGGCCCGCTGTTGCTGCCGCCTCACTGTGGTGATGTTCTACTGACTTGGGTCATGGGTCCGAACCCCTGACCTAACTCTCTGCTCGGCGATCTTCGACTGACTGCTCTCTCGAACTAACGTCTCTGGCAGTAATACTTGACTGACTGACCTCTCTGCGCGGTACTAATGAACTGATCGCCTCTACTCANGGCGATATTCAACTGACTGCTCTCTCGAACTAACGTCTCTGGGTGGTAATAATTGACTGAGTCCCACTTCTCTCGAAAAAGGGTTTTTATGCACGCCAGCCTCCCTCCTTAAGTGTCGGCACGTGTCTATATTATTAGGGGAGGGGGTGAGGTGGTGGAGAACGCAGAACAATGCCTTTCAAAACATGCCTGGCACCTGAAGGGTTGAGGGGGGGAGGGGTAGTACCTCGTCCCTAGCTCACTCTCGTCAGCTCTATCTTCTCGATGCATTTCCACATTGTCCTGTGGTTAGCCAAGGGGGAGGGGGTGTTCTTGGCACCAATTTCCAGCTCGTCAGCTATTTCTTCATGGTGCATTTCCCTAACTTTAGCTGAACTGCGTTTCGATATCTCATGAAACCTTCACACTCAACAAATCTCATGGACCTGCTAGAGGCCTATGGTGGTGGGTGGGTGAAGGGGGAGTGGACGACTCCTCCACGACACGTGTTATAGTCGTCACATGCATCCTTCTCGAGTTGACTTTCCCCTGCGGTGACTAGGAGTGACACGTGTCTCTACCCTGGTTATGCTTGGAGGGGGGTGGTTGTGGGCCAGTGTGGCTCTAAAAAAAAAGTTATATTTCTGTTAGAAGCGTACGTCTACAACTGCAACACAAGGTCCGGCTCCCACGAGAGCCGGGACAAGGTGATATTACTTTAGCCAGGGTCAGAGATGAGGATGTTGCAAATGGCTGGCCTTTCCTAGCCATGTCTCCGGTAGAGGGGAGCGGCCAGAGATGCCAGTTTGTGAAGGACTAAACTTGATACGAAAGCTAGGCCTTAGACGAGGGAAAATAATTTAAACTGATGCGGACGCAGTCCCCGTGCACCCCCCCCCCAAATCACTGACAAGGATACATACAAATCTGGCGGCGCATGGACCTAAGGAGTCCGGTAGCCAGTCCATGGAGAAGGCCGGGGGGAGGGGGGGGGGCGAACTTCCAGGAAGGGCACACTGATACACTGATCAACCCGGATGAAGTCCGATTGTGTGACGTATGTGACTAGAGCCGGTGAAGCAAAATTAGTGAAAGCATATTAAGGGGGGTTGTTTTCGGGGGTGTAATCCCTGAGACGACGATGCGGATATGGCAGAGTTGGATCATAAGTAGCAATAGTGGAAACCAGTAAATAAGGGTCATTAGACAGGGATGGAAGAAGCGGTCTGCGCGCCGCTGAACTAGACTTACCAGCGGCCGCTGACGTGAACGCTCCAGCAAGGCAGGAATCGGGGTCCAGCGGTGACAGCCGAGGAGCAGGCAAACGACTGGGTGGTAAAAAGTAGTAAGTGGACGATAGGCTGTAGGAGAGGCGTGGGCCCAGACAGGAGCACAATAAAGCAGAATACTTAAGATATAAGCATGTAAAAGAAATAATTTGGTAGGAAAATATAACGGACTGGCCGGCTTCAACAGAGGAGCAAGAACAAATAAGGATCTGTGCGCAGTCACCACTATTTCTGCAAAATGTATGCCCCAGCGTAGCTCACCGTCCCCCAAATACTTCACTGAGGGCTCCCAAGGAATTATCGAACCTTCACAACTAAGCAGTATAGGCCAGTGGGGGCGGGGCAGGGAAATGTCTAGTGAAAAGCACAGCCCGGGTCTTAGCGGCATTGGCTCTAATACCCCGCTTTGTGAAGTAATCAATTATAATTGTTACGTCACATGATAGGTAATCTGAAATATCGGATATGAAACGAGATGGAAATCTGCCAATCCGTGTTATCCGCATACAAAGTTAATTCACAGGAAGGCGGAATGGGAATATCAGAAGTAAATAAGGAAAATAATAAGGGCGAAAGAACGGCCCCTTCTGGGACTCTGGCCGGGATAAGGCGGGACTGCGATAATGACGATGACACGCGTATACGAAATGTACGATTTGTTATAAAATTATAAAGATTGTGAATGAGGGCAGGGGGAAAGCCTAGATACGTCAACTTAAGCAGGAGGGTGTGATGGTTCACAGTCTCAAAGGCCTTCGAGAGGACTAAAAGGACCAAACCGGTCTGACGAAATGAAGTAAATCCGGAAGTGATTTGGTCAACGAAGCGGACCACTGCATGATGTGTGGAGAGCCCACGGCGAACGGGGTGAGATGGCGTTCTAAGCGGGAAAGAACAATCCGTTCGGCCACTTTAGAGATGACCGAAAGAAGGCTGATTGGGCGATAACCAGATGGTAAGTGAGCAGGAGCACGCGGCTTTAGAAGGAGGGACAAGGATTGCAGCCGGCCAGGTGGTTGGGAAGTATCCTGTCAAAAGGATGGCATTAATTAATCTGGTTAGATATACTATCGCCGTATGGGGAAGTGAAGAAACCAGCCACGGATGAACACAGTCATGACCTGGGGCGGAGAATAAACGAAGATGAGAGGTGTAATGGAGAACCTCGCCACTCCTGGCGAGGCAAACATCGCTAGAATTGGAGTGGCGGTGGTCGGNCAAACATCGCTAGAATTGGAGTGGCGGTGGTCGGTTATAATGAGTGGGAAGCAAAGAAGGGGTCCCGGGCGGAAAAACGGGAATGAAAATAGAAACGAAAAAGTGTGCGAGGAGTTCCTCCTTGTCTCCGGCGAATCCGCGGGATGCGGAGCCCCGTGCTCCAGAGGCGGAATGAAACAAGGCGAGGAAGATAGCTGACGCACAAACCGCCAAACAGAACCGGAAGCCCCGGGTAGCAGGACTTAGCGGGATTGCATCTTGTGCCGCCTCTAAGACAGCATTAGTGAACAACAAGACGTGATGGTTGATACAAGCTGGATCGGGGAGAGAAAATTCTAACTTAAAGGTACTGTTGAGGTACGAACGAAAACGCTGCCAATTGGCGCGGTGAAATTCATAATACGGGGTGGAGGTAAACAAGGGAGTGGCGGCATATGCGTAGCGGATGACAGGTAGATGGTATGATGTGAGTTCGGGACGGACCGAGATGCCTGAGACCACCACCGGGCCGGAATCCACGAGGAGGTCCTGGACACTGGGTCGGAAGCGAGTGGATGTGGTATGAAAGTGAAATAGGGAGGCACAAAGCAACGGAAGTTTGGAGATTCAAGCAGGCGGCGGAGCTGCGCACGTCGCTGATTAGAGGCCACGCAACTCCACGCCCTATGCCGGCAGTTAAAGACACCCGCAACTATGACCAGGGCGTCTAAGTGAAAAGGTTTATGCAGTCCGTCCGCTGGAAATCCCCCGGTTTCCAGCAGGTACACTGAGGAAAATGTGATATGTTTAGTTTGGCGGTAGACCCTAACCGACACGGCTTCAATATTGCCCAAGGGGAGGATACCGTGACAAAATTGTGGGAACTCGGAACGGACTAAAAGGACGACCCCCCCGCCCCGCGTAGTGCGGTCCGCGCGACAAGTTGTATAGCCGGAAAAAGCACATGATATAGAAGGGCGTAACTAAGATTTTGAAATGCAGACTACATCTGGACGGTGCACTGACCGGAAGTGACTAAAATCATGCGCCTTCGAGGAAAGGCCTCGGGCATTCCAAGTCACTAATTTAAGGGCAGACATTGGACAGAAACATAAACAAACTGGCAAAATAAGTATTCGCCTGCTCAGCGATAAAGGGACAGGGTAGCGTCCAAAAAAAAAATGGAGCCAAGACAGGAGGTTCAGATGAGATAGGACTGTAAATAAATCAAAGAAGGCTTGGCAAGGGGCCCCAAAAGGGGAGCCCGATACCACGTCCTGATATGTGGAGTTTGTAGAAGGGGGAGGGAAGCCACCTGGGATGACATATTTTCTTTTTGAGTACTTAGTAGATAACTCTAATGGCAGGAATTCAATTGGCCATTGATAGCGATCCTTAACTGTTTAGCCTAAGTACCATTCGTAATAAAATAAAGGGTATTGTAATATTCAGCAGTATTTTTGCCAGCCACATAGTTAGAATTAAGTTGTGTTAGATTTATTTGTGATTTGTGATTTATTTACGTATACTGCGCCAATGCAATACATCGTATATATGGGTTGAATACGCCATTTTGTCTGCACAATGTCAACATGTGCCGTTTTATGTCACGAGTTGAGTACTTCACTATTTTTCGTTGCATTTGTTGACGATGGTAGCAGGTATTAGTATTATATTTATTGGAGGATTGCAATTGTTGGGATTTTATACACATCGCAAAATTTCTCCAGAAAATCTTAGAGGATTCACGCAAACCTGCGCCTATCTGCTGCACGAAGCACGTACGATGGTGAGTACTGAGGGCACACAAATTTATCTCCTTCATATGTTTTATCGTTTTCGTAAATAGCAGGTAAAACTGTAAAAAAAAAAACAGATAATCGATGTGCTCGTTGTGATCGCTATCGCTTGTGATCTGGGAAGCTGAGAGGATCAGATTATTTTGTGAATTCACTATCCTGGAGCTATTAGGGAATGCACAAAATTTTTTTCGTGCCTTTTGTACTTGGTGCTGTTCTTTCAGTTTTTTTTTACGACTTTTACTATCCAATTTCCTTGATTTGTATAGCCGTCACCAGTATCGAAATTCATAGAACGAATTGCGAATAAAATAATGTGCCCATGTGATTGATAATGATTAATCACATGGGCACATTACTTAATAATTCAGGATCATTATTAATTTCAATAGACACTATTTTCAAGAAATTTTTTCCCCCAGTTTTTTAGAAATGTCTGTATTCATCACAATTTCCTCATACTTACTTTAAAGACAAGCTTTTTACAATTACCGCCTTTTTTGAGTCTCTAAAAAATAATAATCTTTACTGCTTTGTAGGGGACGGGGGACTGGCAGTTGCAATGAAACTCTGTGTGTTTACAACAATTGTCAGAGATTTGTGTCATTAATGTTATCGAGAGGAACATTATGTGAATGCTACCACAAATGTTGATGTTGTTTATGTATGATTAATCCTCAGAATGTTGTTGCAGTCTGACAAAAAAACTGTCTGGGCTACTAACTTTTTGTGATGCATAATAATAGGTTTAAGGATGTATGGCGCTTATTTATATCTGTCTGAAATTCTATTTTACACACTCATCATTCCAGACTTCTATACGCCTCGTGTTTAAAAACAAGCTTAAATACAAACCCAAAAAGATACAATATACAAAAACTCACAAAATGTATTTTAATCTGTTAATAAAATAAAATATTTGTATGCCTACAATTGGGTTATAGTTTTTTTTCTCATTTTTTGCCCGTTTGCTGCTTTTCTGAGTGTTTCACATGCTACAGAGAACAATTTACCTTGGAAACCACATATAAAATTTAAAAGAGCCAATTATTTCAATTGTGAAGCACACAAACGAAAATATTGTCATTACTGATTATTTATATTACTGTTGAGTTCATTGCTAGATATTAAAATTCAGGAAATAAAAAAAAGCTAATTAAATAATTCTGGAGAATTATATGGAATATTAGTGCAGTAATATAACATAATTTGTAGTGGAAATATAACCTGTTTTCTTACGCTTAGTCTAGGTGACGTTGAATCTGGGTGCAGTGGCGGATTTTAGCACTTATCTTAGGCCAGGCCTCTTTATATATAAAACGCCTTAAACTTGGCAGATTTAAATGTGTTCAAATTTTTCCACGCAGTCGTTGCAAGCAATTTCATTGCACTTTTCGGATTATTTATGAAAGATGACAGATCTTTGGTAGATATGTATGTCGTATATAAAAAAAAGCGTCAGAAAAGTCGTAGGTTTTGGTTGTTATAGATTGTTATGCTTGTCACACAGTTGGTCATTTTTCCTTAAAATTTGACTGAAGCGTGTACATATGAGTTATTAAGATGCAATGGCGCCTATAGTCCCTTGAATACCACATTTGCCATTAAATTAAACTATTCGTTTTTTCTTGTCAAATGCAGCCATTAAATTTTCGAGAATATTTTATTTTCTATATATACTTTTTATTACAAACACGATTCACGGCATTTGAAAAATATTTGAGAAGTGTTACTTAAATTTTGGTTTTAAACCGTAATGGAAAAATATAGTTAACATTAATTTTATAGGTCCTTTCTAACTTTAGTACACAGGCCTAGTAGTGGTTTTAATATATCAATAATTCTGAATAATTATAATTCAAAATCAAAACTATAACTACTTATCTGCAGAAAAATTGTATGTGCAAACAGTTATTTTTAACTTTAATTGTAGTGTTGTAGTAATATTCTTTAGGGTTCATGCATTCAGCATTTGAATTCTCTGAACTGTACAAACAGTATAACTATAAAATAAAGGAGAACCATGATTTTAAGCTTTTATTTAATCCGTGTATAATTTGTTAAATTATTAATGTTAACTATTTTGAACGCAAATATAATTTCACCAGAGGTACTAAAAGACTAGATTACAATATTCATTATCTTTTTGTAAATATGAACAAACAGCATTTATGATAATTTT
This sequence comes from Clitarchus hookeri, assembly GCA_002778355.1. Classification (NCBI taxonomy): domain Eukaryota; kingdom Metazoa; phylum Arthropoda; class Insecta; order Phasmatodea; family Phasmatidae; genus Clitarchus; species Clitarchus hookeri. The sequence continues at coordinate 129,176 of NQII01005094.1, read as the reverse complement.
TCTACTTTGTATATGTTACATATACGATACTTAAAACTTAAAATTTGCAGATTCCACAAAACTACAGAAATAATGCTCTGTATAGGTGTCCTTCGTATTTGTTCCCTTTCAGAAAAAGTAGTCTTTATTTTACTTTTTAGCACATCTAATAACATATAAGTTCAATTTCTTTTAACTTGTTCTTGTACTGAATTCAATATAGAAACTATAAGTGCTCTAATAATCATTCTTTAAATTATCCATGAACATCATTATGCAGTTGTACATGATCACTGTTTTAAAATAATATTGAAAACACTGGTAAGATATCTTGATGTCATTTAGTGGTACAGTGTATAACTATTAATCTTTAGTGGCTCGACCTACATATTTTATTTATTGGCTACAACTGTCATATCTGCAACGAAATCTGGCTCCCGTACATTGCAAAGGAAATGAAATAAAAATATGTTTTCAACAAGAAAGCCACCTATGAGAAAATGTGGAATATGTATACATAATTGCAATGCAATTGATAGATAGGTAAGTGAAGCCCCAAATAATATAGAAACTTCAAGGACTACTAGAAATGAAGAGTACAAAATATTGTGATACATAAAAGTGTATTGTTTTAATATCATAATGGCTATTTTAAATTTTAATTTTAAAATGTTTAGTAACATTTTTATATACATTGTTACTTCCTACTCTTTGGTTTTGTTTGGTTTTGTATGGTATTATTCGTTGCCCAAATAATTTAAATGTATATAGGACAATATCTTGTCTTCAATCGGCATGACAATATTGGCTTAGTATAAAAATAATTGTGAGAGTAGAATGATTTGGCCTACTTTGGTTCCACGGAACCTGGAACCGGAGTTCGGAACTGTTCGTGCTCTGTCATTCCGTTTCTCCAGCGGTCATTTCCTTCCTCAAAATGTGCCTTTTTTCCCTCAAAATCAACCATTTTCACTCAATATTTCCCTTTTTCATTTTAATTTCCCGTTTATCTCACAAAAAAAAAAGGACCGAGCGTCGCACTTATAGAAACAACCCGCATAAAGGCAATTTACGATCCATCAAAAATATTTAGGAGGCGCGCATCTCGAGGGCACAGCAGTGGCGCCGTTATTGGTTTATAGGCATAGGATATGCCAAACCGATACACAGGTTCCAAGGTCCGGAGTTAGACATAACAATAGGGCTGGTCTCACACTGGAACCGACTACGCACGAACCTTCCCGACTGTGGGAATGCAAGCAGCACTCTCACACTGGAACCGACATGGTCACTGAAGCTCACCACTCGACTCCGCCTCCTTGGTGCGTTGTAACTGACTGTCTGGTAACTGACTGACGCGCGTCCCGGCGTGGTGATACTACTCGTCCGACGTAACTCTGGTAACTCTCTCTGAGTCTGCCCTGCGTCTCGCGTCCCGATATGCCTAACCCCTTAATGTCGCGACTGACTACCTGCACATACAGGGTTGTGGCGGCAACTAACTCCGCACCACCTGCTGCTCGTTGTTTCGACTGTCTTTGCGAACTGACGTGGCCGGGGGTCCGATCTCCCCGGCCTCGGTAACTGTTGCACCAACTTACTCTCTCGGCACGGCTGAACTCTCTCTACGGTGATTACAAACTGACTAACTGATTCCTCTCTGTGCGGATATAACAACTGACTAAATGGTCTCTCTGTGTGGTACTGACGAACAGAGCGCCTCTTCTCTCGTAAATTCGCTTATATCCCTTCTTGACCCTCTCCCTAAGTTCCTACACATGTCTTCCTTGTTGGGGGAGGGGGTGGGAGAAAGGCGCAGTATATCGAACACTTCTTACACACACCATGGTTCATGAAGGTTGAGGGGGAAGATTGTGGCCTGCATCCTGAAAGTTACCCTATCAGCTTATTCTTCTAAAGTGTGTGTCCATGTTGCCCCATGGTTAGCTAAGGGGGACGGGGGAGGGAGGAGTGCTCGTGGCACCACTTTCAGCTTGTCAACTGTTTTTTCTGGCGTGTTTTCAACTTCAGGCGGAATACGCCTGACTATCTCGTCATTTCTTGGTGATTACAAATTTTACGGCGCTTGCTAGGGGGAGGAGGAGGGTGGGAGGAGGCCTGCGTAGCAGCGACCCCGTGTAATGGCCTGCACATGCTCCTACATCTCGGATTGACCTCGGTATGCGTAAATTGGCGACATGTAACGTCCGAAGTCCCTACACTGGTTTAAACTGGAAAAAGGGGGGGGGATTAGTGACAGGGCCGCTCTACTTAATATATGCATCACACGTCAATCCCCTCGTCTATTTTTGGCGATGACACTCGCCATGCCAAAATCTCAATTTTCTGTATTTGGTTGCATCTCTGTTGAGCTTGCCTTGTCTGTGATGTAGCCTTTCTATGCCACATGCACCTCCCGTGCACCTCCCGTACGGGTTATCTCGACGTGTTATACTCATGTGGCGGGACACATGACAGCTGTGACTCCCCCTCCCTAGAACTGTTTCTCTCTTCGCTGTCTTCGCTTCCCCTAATCTGGCCCTTCTGCTGTCGTCACTCAAGGGCTCGCGCTTCCCTATGGTTAACAGGCATGCCCCTGCCTGTAAAAAGGCCTAACCTTTCGGCTCTTCAGTAGCAAACACAAGGTGTCTATTCTTATGGTACATCTGGCTAATTTTCAAACACTTCGCATGCCTCATACACTCATACAAAAGCCAACTTCTTTCTTAGTTTATTGGGGCGCTTCTACAAGTTTACTAGTCCACAGCAGCATTAATGATAACTGCTAATGTGTCAAAAGTATCATATTAATTACCTATCTAGCTTTGAATATAAAAACCAACCGTATTTTCATCGTATTTTTAAGGTAAAAGCATTTATCCCACGCATAGTGAAAAACAAAGAGAATCCGACTCGCCTGGCATCATTACATTGGAGCTAGATGCCACAAACAAAATTAACATAAATACATAATTCATTACATAAATGAAATACCCAGCAAAGAAGTTTCCAAAATCTGTGAATTTACATATGGCTTGGATTCTCATTGATTTGCCTAGAAGATGAAGTAGAGTCATCCAACAGTATTATTCTTAGAAGATTTTTAAATTTATTTTTTTGTGGATATCACATTTTTTGTAAAAAAAAAAAATGCCGTTCACAGTACTACTTTGTAACGTCACATTTCGTGCTTAAACGGAATATTTAATATAATGTGATTTTTTTTTTTAATTTTTATCAGTTACAACATTATTTATGTAGTTATTTTTAATTACAATTAGTATCTATTTCATTAAAGACATTATTTGTCTAAGCAGATACTATTTAATTTTTCTTTTTTTCAACAGTGTTGTATTTTGTCCACATATTTATATAAATTTCTATTCTTGCATTATTTATGTTTTATATAGAAGGCCAAATATTATCCTTTGCTATTGGACCGTTATTACAGTTTTTGAGTGGCATAATGAATGAGTTTGGACTGGCCTTCTCTTGATTGGCTGTTTTGGAGAAGTTTTTTGGAAGGGAAGTTAGCGATCTTGGTACACGAAGTTAGGTAGCCAGCTCGCGTGAGCTTAACCCCAAGTGATTTAATTCGATTTTTATTAGTAATTAGTCTTGTTTATCTCCTGAATTGCAGAACGTCTGTACCAGACGAAGATGCGTGGCAAGCTGAGGTAGAAGAATACCTGTACGGTCGCCGCCCGCGAAATAATTCACTGAGGATAGCTAGAACTGCCACGGCTATGTTTGAGGTTCATATGAACTGTAGTCATAGCACCGTAAGTTTGAGCGCTTACTATAGGGAAGCTGTTCGCCTAGTGGTTCCTGTTGTTATGATTCAGTAAACATGGACAAGCCTAGCGACAGCAGCGACGCGTTGGTATCGAGGCCAGGCGAAGAATCCCAAACACATTACAGCAATAAAGTTTATAAACCACATCAGCGAAGCACCAGCGGAGCTCCCCTCCAGGCGGTACGGTATTTGGCACAATAACGCCTCCAGAAGCTATATAATATGGCAACACTTTGTACGCGCGGTCTGTCAGCCTGTCTGTAGAAAAGGTACTGAGCGCTGCCCCCCCTCAACGCGGGCAGATGGTGGCAACAAAGAGAGGCAAGCAGTCAACCCAGCTTCGGCTGCTTGGTTGTAATAAGTACTCCTCGAACGGCTAAGAGGGCAGTTGCTGAAAAGTAGAAGACAGTACCGGGGTGGGGCGGTGGTTTACGACCACTTGCCCCAGCCACGAGTCTTAAGCCTCTCGAGGTGAAAAACCTCTCGAAATGGCTAGGTACTCAGTGTACCAAAAGCAGCCCGGACGGCTGTACATGGGGAGTCTTATTGAGTGAAAGCAGTTGGTTAAGACCTGTACATAGGGGCTCTCTTTAGATAAGGAGATGGCCGTGTACCACCTAAAAAGAGTTCTCGACGACTCAACCATATGGGACCAGATTCTGACCCCCTCGGAGGAGGAGCCGGCATGGCTGAGGAAACTGCTTCCCTACATATGGGGACAAGACTCACAAGTAATGGTGATGACTGTGATTGAAGCTTTACAGGCTGTGAAGGAGCCAGGTGTGGGCGACACCGAAACTCCAGAGCCCGTAACTGATGAACAGGCTAAGGCAACACCGGCAAGGGAACCACTACCAGACAAGGTTACGGCTATAGAAAAGGATTATGAAGGGATTCAGTCGGAGACACCGAGGATGATGGAAGACATCACCTCGTTTGTCACCGATGACACGAAAAAGGTCAATAAGGAGGCGGCCAACTTCCTCGTCCCGAAGATACTACGGATTAAAGCTTTGTTGGATTTGCAGTTACTGTGTAACGCAACACTGCAGGAACAGAACAGGAACCTGATGGACAGAGTGACCTACCTTGAAAAGACTCCTACGATCACACCCCCAGTAATGGGATCACCTGCTCAAGCACGTGATAAGGCACACCTCAGCTTCGCTGATATTATCAGGGAGCAGAAGGAGGAGAAGAGAAAGCCTAAGAAGCATCAACCTGGGTAATGACAAGTTGTTCAGGGTAGGCGCCTGACTGCCAGGAAAACTGCCCTGTTGTATCCCAAGGAGGAAGAAGGCAAACCAGACGAGGTAAAGCAAAAGCTTAAGTTTTTGGATCCTGTGCAGGAACAGCTGCATGTAAGGAATGTGCGAACAGTGGGGAAGGGAGGCCTCCTCATAGAAGCCAAGGATGAAGGTACATTGATTAAACTGAGCAACACACAGAAAATGGAAGAGCTTGGGTTAAGGGTCGAAGACCCTAAACGTCGGGGCCCAAAGATCATCGTTTACGATGTTCCGAGGGAATATGACAACCCGGAAGTCCTTGGCACGATCTGGGAACAGAACGTTCAAGAGCAGGAGATATCAAGGGAAGATATTGGCAAGAATGCCTCAATTAGATTCCGAACAGGTCCCAGAAGTGTCAAGGACAAGGTCAATCTTGTCCTCGAAACTTCGCTGGCTTTGAGGAGAATGCTCATTGAGCGTGAACAGGTGTACGTAGGATCCCAAAGGTGTCGAGTCAAGGACTACTTGGTGCCTGTGAGATGCTTTAAGTGCCAGGGATATGGGCACATTAAGGAGAGGTGCAAATCTCCCCTGGTGTGCTCATTCTATGCGGAGAGTGGGCACAAGTACACTGAATGTACAAAGAAAGAGCAGGAGATCAAATGTTCGAACTGCGTTCGAAAGAAATGCAAAGATGTTATCCACAGAGTGGGCTCGAATGACTGCCCAATACATCAGAGGCAACTGGTCATAGAACTTGACAGGACTCAGTATGTCTAGTGTGCTCGCGCCACCACGCATCGAGCAGATTAACTTGCAGAGGGCAGCAGTTCCAACCATAGAACTGTTTAAGGTCGGAATGGAACGAAATCTGGTCATGGTATTTACCTGCATCAGAGAAATGTGCCGACCCTCCGCAGTCATACTGTCACCTTTGGGGAAAACCCAATGGCAGGGATTTTGATAAGAAACACGGAGATAAGCTACATGCCAATGACCACAAGGTCCAACACGCATCATGCATGTATAAAGGTGGAAATAGGTGGTGTAAGTGTGGTGATAAGCTCATCATACTTTCATCCCCAGGATCCTTTGGACAAGCACCTTTCCTGGTGGAGTAAAATCCTTCAGGAGGTGACAGAAAACCTGATGATCATTGGCGTGGACTTGAACGACAAATCGGAGATGTGGAACTCTCCGGTGACAGACCCATGCGGGGAGGAGGTAAACAGGTTCCTCGTAGAGAACAATCTGCAAGTTATTAACACCTCGGGACACCAGCCGACCTTTTGGTCGTCCGCCCACGATAGCGAAAACTATCTTGATGCAACAGTAGTGACGTCGCGTGCCGCTGAGCGTATTGGGGACTGGATGGTTCTAGACGAACTTGAATCCGATCACAAGCTGATAATGTTCACGTTCCGGTTGGGCAGAGCAACAGGGGTTGAAAATACGAGGCCAATATATATCACCGCAAGAGCCAACTGGCCTCTCATTGACAGAGTGCTGCAGAAGAATCTACAAGCATTCCGCAGCAGAAAATACCAAACTGCTGACGAGATGGCGGTAGGATTTACTGACGCGATTATGGGGGCCTGCCGGGAAGCGATTCCCACCATCCATGGTGGGATGATGAGATTGATCCCATCAGATGTAAGGTGAAGAGACCTCGCAAAAATTTCAAGCGCACCTACGACCCCCAGCGAAGGGCAGTATTCATCATGCAGTATGATGTCTTGAGGGGCGAGTATAGGTGTACTCTTCGCAAGAAGAGACAGCTTGCCTGGAGATAACTCGTAATGGAAAAGGCAATGAAAACCCCTGGGGCCTAGTCTACTGGTTGGTGTCCAACAAGACCAAGAAAAACGAGGAGCTTCCTGCCCTTGTACATAATGGACAAATCTTGCAGTCTGCCAGAGATAACGCGAATCATCTCCTGGAGGCCCTCCTTCCGGATGATGACTTCGAAGGGAAGTCAGAGTACCATGATTACCTGAGAGCAATTGCAGAGAATCCCAGCACATCTGAGGACACGGCTGAGTTAGATGAACTGGACCGCAGTGTCCGCAGGACAAAGTTAAAGAAAGCACCGGGACTGGATTGTTTAACTGGTGATATGCTCCTCCGAGCATATCCCAGAGTGAAAATCGAGATGCTTTCCTTGTATAACTACTGCCTAAGAACCAGCAGCTTTCCCATTGCCTGGAAGAAAGGCCTGTTGAAAGTGATCTTTAAAGGTGGGGGAAAGAATCCCTCCCTCGCGAATTTATACAGACCCATCACGCTCTTGAGTGTGATGGGGAAAACTTGGGAATGCCTAGTCAATGCACAACTACTGCAGTACCTTGATGTTATTCAAGGTATACATGAAAGGCAGTATGGTTTTATGCTGGGGAAAAGCACCGAGAAGGCCATAATTAATATGGTGAACCAGGTAAGGTAGATTACCCAGGAATACGTTCTTGCTATTTCTCTGTTATCTCGGGGGCATTCGACAACGCCTGGTGGCCACAAGTCCTGTGGCAGCTGCAGCTCCTCGAATGTCCAGCAAACCTATATGGACTGATCAGGTCTTTTCTTCGTGATAGGACCTGTGAAGTTCAGGTAGGGGAACATGCTGAACGGAAGCAACTAACAAAGGTTTGTCCTCAGGGCTCTATGCTGGGACCTATACTTTGGACCTTTATCTTTGAAGGACTGCTTAGGCTGAATTTAACGGATGGCTGTGTGATTTACGGTTATGCAGGTGACGGACTGTTGTTGATACCCGCGTGGACTAGACGTGAGATGGAGGAGAAGACTGCCTCGGCTTTGGAGATGATCCAGACATGGGCCGACGACTTCAAGTTGAAGTTTTCTGCAGAGAAGATGCAGGCAATTCTTCTTAAGGGAAACCTTAGGAGGAATCCTGTCTAACGATTCAATGGCCGGGTAGTACGTCGGGTTCAGGAGATGAAGTACCTAGGGGTTATACTTAGGCCCATCTCTCGTTCGTGGGTCACGTAAGTTATGCGATGAACAAAGCTGTAGTTTTGTTTAATAAGTTGAGGGCAGTGGCTCCTGCGAACTGGGGCTCTGCTACCGCACACTGAAGATTATGTACTCGGGTGCCTTCCTGGCCATAGCGACCTACGCCTCTGGTGTATGGTTTGCTGATGTTGGGAATGTTCATGTGAGGCCCAATGTTATCAGTGCTCAGAGAGCGGCACTTCTGGCTGTTACCAGGGCCTATTGAACGACTTCCAACGACGCCTTGCGCATCATTGCCGGAGAGCTTCCACTCGACCTCTTGCTGGAGCAATGAGGTAAAATTAGCAACAGGAAATTGTGTGGTTCCCTCATCCCCGAGGAAGCCAAAATGCTGAAAGAATCAGCTACTAACGACTGGCGACTGGCAAGCGAGATGGGATTCGAAAGGTCGATTGACATACGACATCTCCCCGGACGTCCGGTTTAGGCTGCGGACTTGGTGGCTTGAAATAGGCCACTATAGTGTGCAGTTTTTGTCGGGCTACGGGAACTTCAAGGCAAAGTTGTCGTCGATGGAGCTGGTTGACACCCCGGATTGTGTGGTGTGCGGGTACCTGATACTTCCACACACCTGCTCTCTGTGTGCCCAAATGTTGAGGATCTCCGTTCCTCTTTCGAGAGTGTTCATGGGGAAATCGATCTAAGGAGAATGCTCAGGGATCGAGACTTAGTGCCCACAGTAATGAGATATCTGACCGGCTTGGGTAAACAAAACGAGAACTTCGATGTTTGGTGGCAGAGCACCAGTCTCAGCAGATCGATTCAAATGGAAACAACCGGATCTATGGATGATAGCACCAGTAGTAATGGCTGAATACCTCTTCCCCACCGTCGTGCTGGAAGAAAGGATCACCGCCTACGATCAGATTTCCTTGGAGGAAATAATACCGGATCAACCAATTGTAACGCAGGCACAAATTCCCACGATATCTGGGTCAATCCTGCATTTAATCGACCCAGAAGATGATAAACAATCTGAAATGGATAAAAGAGAGCAGTCGGGTGATGAGTGGCCATATATCTGGAATCCGGTCCTCTATGTCCGATAGGGATTCGAAATGCTCACGAAGAACATGAGCAAGTGTATCAGGGATAATAGGAGACCAACCGTATGCGTCATGAAATGGAGAGGAAGCATGAGGAACTCTGTCCGGATAAGGAGAAACTTCCAGTAGTGAATGAATTCGAACAAAGAATGGAAAAAGAAGTTACCCTTCTGAAGATGCTCGTCCGGCAGAGTGAATCTGTTTCACTAGACTATACGATCAACACTATTGGGTGACCGTCCAATATATTGACAATGGATGCATCAGTTCAAACCTAGCCAGTTGGGGCTAACCCCAAGGAACCCTGGGAGCTTTACGGCGAGATGATCCGTGGCTCCCAACTCTCTCGGCTAGACGACCCGTCCATCATGATGGTGGCTGTGGCTCTCTTTGTAAGATCCCTGGAAGGTGGGGACAAAGTGCTGTTCCCCCGTATGGAAAGTGTGGTTAGGTTGACCGTTGCCCAGGTCTGTCTTCCCACTGACATGGAAGCGCTCCATAGTCTCTTGAAAGAATGCTATTGGAGATGGGGAGAGCCTTTCGAACCGACCAGGATCTTCAAGGATGCCGTCCGCAAATACGGGAGGCATACTTTTGATTACACGAAACCCTTCACAGGGTACAGTTTGGTCAGGTACTAGTCCTCCAACTTGGACGACATCCAAAATTACTGGATGTGACTTAACCTGGATATGATCTGCCTGTACAAACATGTTTTGTTACCGGCTTCCTGACAACGACCCGGAGATGGCACCGGAATACGAATAATGGCAGTGGTAAGATGGTGGGAGTTTTACTCCCATAAATGGTAACGGTAAGAGAATGGTGTGTTTGGCAGACTTGTCGAGGGGGTGCCTCCGGCCGCATCCTTTAAAACGGGTGTTGCTGGTTGCGCCTTTCTCGGCAGTCTTGAATGATCGAAACGATAGTCTGCAGTGTGGAACGTACTGCTCTCTACGCAAGGTGGACGAGGAGGCGGGGGACAATTCTGGTGAACCGGTTGTCCCTCAAACCTGAGTCCTGAGCACACCCGGACGCATTGAGCCGCGATTGTGATATAGGAATTTGCCGCCATGCTAAATTTTTCCGTGAGAGAAGGATACGCGCTGACGCGGTAGAGTGTAACTGTGGAAAATTTAGCATATTTTCGGCCAAGCATGGCTGTCGCAAAAACACAAACTGTCCCAGTGGTGCCACGAGAATGGAAAAGTGCAGAGTAAGATCTTGTTTGTGGGAGCTAATGTAATACAGAAAGTAGTGCTCCTGGTATAACCTTAAATAGGTCTCGGCCACCAGGAGGGGAGGTTGGTGTGGAAAACGCAGGTTCCACCGGGGACTTAGTCAGCCTGTATGTCTGTGGACCCACGCCGATATGAAGTCATTAAGATGCAGCTTGGCATGCCACTCGTCGCTTTCCGACTCACCACTCAGCCTACGGTGATGGTATTATTCAGGTTATTTATATCTTTTAATTGATTAGGACCTACCTCGCCAATAGTTTATTATTGCGGTAACTCCTAAAAAGTGTATAAAATATCTGTTCTGTCTTCATAATTAACTTCAGTTCTTCCGTCATAATAGCATAAACCTCCTAAAGTTCCTTGACACAAGTACAAAATATTAGAAACGTAACAATGGCGGAGGCTTGGTTCCTCCCTACCCTCTCGCTGCCTTGCATCAGCTTCTCTATCATCCACCCCCTTTCAATAAATTCGCCACCCACCCTCACTTTCGTTTGACAGTCATTATTTTATAAAATAAATTAACTTTTATTAACGTTCCATATTGATACAATAATTAAAAGCTAAACCATGCATTTTCCTTTTCTAAACACTCATTTTCATGTAATCCCTTTTCTAATATGCTCAGTTTATTAAATTATACAATTATGTTCTTAGCTATCTGATAGATTGACAGCAACCTGGTAACTAAATGGCTCTCTATTTCATCGTCTGTGTGCGTTGGTTATTAAGTTTAAATTAATTTATTAACGAAGTGTAATAATTAAATGTCTACAACTGAGTAAGTTAAAGGTTTTCCATTACTTGAGCATTTATTTCAATATATTTTTTAAATGATCCTAACAAGTTTCTAGATATTTACTTTTTTAAATAACATAATATTCTACCGTTTACTTAATAGCAATATCTGCGCATCCTACAGTAATAAGTGTCTTCAATAAGCAATCGTGAAATACAAAATTTTCCCGTTAGTTGTCAAGATATTTTTACATGAAATTAATTGACCCAGTGTTTATTAAATTTCTGTCGTATGGGTACTCAACACATGCAAGGTCGCAGGCACGTGCGTTCGGAAACACTGTGCTGACAGTTCTGTGCAAGTGCACATCAGCGTTCTTGCACACATACAGAGCACGCTGTGAGAGGCGCGCGCAACTTGCAAAGCTAATATGTTCCCTAGCCCTGTAGTTTAACTATTTATATTTCCTGTACTACTTACTACTCTGTAATTTTCCTTTTTTCTTCTGCTATCTCTGTTTGCTTCACAGTTTTATTCCAAAGTTTTGTTGGGATGTAAATGCTGCACACAGCCAGAATGCAAGTCTTTGTGTCAAGCAGGAACTGTGTTCCAGGGTTTAGTCAACCTTGTGATTCGACCATCTGCAAGAGTCAGAGGTCCACCAGCCCTTATTTAACATGGCGCACATCCTTCTTGATTTAATGCATAGGAAGGAATTACTGTTTGTTACTTGAAGGATTCTAACGAAATGGGAGAGTTGCTAGAGTCACACCCACTTCACCCGAGAATGGGCGTGCGCAAGGGAACCCAGGTGCGTACAGTAGATAGAAGTCACTCTCCATTGGGTCGAATATGGTTTCTCGCGTGGAGGCAAGGAGCACTTTGGGTCTCTGGTGGAGAGGTGACCCGCTAGAGAGGCCTTTTTGTCTCATTTGAAATCTAGCTGACCTGAATATAGGGGACCAGGCAGCACTTGCTCAGATATACGCGACCCAACTTAGTTTGAACTTGGTGAGTTCATGAGTGCTGCATTATTGGCTGCGATTGTAGTATAATTTTACTGAGTTTAGAAAAAGCAGTGATAAGTGTCAACTTGTTGCACGTTAGGCAAGCTTCTAATGGGTATGCGATTCTTGAACTAAAATGATTTTTCGTTCTGCAAAGGATATTTTCATAGAACAAATTAACAACCATAACCGTATTTATGTAGTACCAGTGTCCTAACTTATTTTTACAGAATACATAACCATATCTCACAACCAACGGTGCTCATACAAAAAGTCTCATAGTCTATAATTTAACTGCTCCAAGGAATTAATGTGACAAATTAAAAAACATATTCAAATTCAGGTATGTTTCTTGATACAAATAGTATTATTATAAGTCCAACAGTAAGATTTCCGTTGATCGAGTTTCGGAAAATACTCAGACATATTCGTAAATATACGTAAATATGCATGAATTCATAGTTATAATTAAATCACAACTCTTTCTTTGCATTTCTGCACACACGGAGAGAATTATAAGTTTGAAATGACAGTAATAGCGAGATGAAATCGCAGAATTACATATACAAATGTAGTGTATCAAATTATTTGAAGTTGCTGAATTACTGCAGGAAATCTTAACCATAATTTCCTATAAGTAAATTCTTGCTCACTGTCTTTTCAATTAGAAAAAAAAAAATGTCATGAAAATAAATTTTGAAAAGTTTTACTTTTCAATGCACATTTGAAGAGAAAAATTGTTTTAATTTCTAATGTATTTTGTAATGTTTAGAACCATGTTTTAGATATATAATCTGCCCACAAGTATGTTATCGTTTTAGGAAGACATTGTACTAATAAACTTTATTTTCATGATTTGGCAGCACTGCCGTGAACACGGGACATAGCTGGAGCCTCACGGAGTTTTCGATTCAACCGTGACGAAACACTAAGTTCTGCGCCGTGCAACACTGCGTTTCCCGCCGTAGGTCTGGCACAATGACAACGATCAGAAAATTTCTTCTGCGCGCGCGCCGCTACTCAGTCAGTTATAAGGTAAACAACACCGTCACACTTTCAACACAATCACAACCGGCCGGTATTACACTTACACACACACTTCAGCTATTTTACACACACACACCAACACCACTCCGCTTTATTATAACTTGCACTTAAACACAAAACTTTTCAGCCAATTGAGTGCGTCTTCCTTTTCTATCTGTGTTTGTAAATTCCATTATTATTATATGTTCTAAAATAAATNATCAGCCAATTGAGTGCGTCTTCCTTTTCTATCTGTGTTTGTAAATTCCATTATTATTATATGTTCTAAAATAAATTGAAATAAGTAATCACAGATAATATAAAACAGAGCTGCCTCTTATCACCTTTTATGACTTACAATGTAATGGATTATTATAAAAAAAAAAAAAAAAAATCAAAATAAATTGAAAACCTTATATTTAGACAAGAGATGAGGCTTGTATATAACGTACCAATAGTTTTATAAAATTATATAATTATATTGACATATCAAATACGGTCAAAAGATTTAAGTTAATAATTTGCTACAAATTGATGATACATTTTATAAACATTATAAATGTCAAAGTATTTTTGATTCATGGATTATTGTATGATTTTCAACTTATTAGCAAACATTTAAAATGTTACTAAAATGTTACAAAATGTTAATATGATGGATAACTTCATAATATTTANAACTTATTAGCAAACATTTAAAATGTTACTAAAATGTTACAAAATGTTAATATGATGGATAACTTCATAATATTTATTGTAAAATACCATACTATAGAGATTACTAAACTGTACAAACGCTGAATAGAACTCTCACCATTAATTTAAAACAAAAATATGTAAATAATATAAATTAATTGTAAAATGTTATTTTGAATAATATGTTAACGCAATACAGCAATTGTTAATTTTTATTATGTTTATTGTGTTAGCTTTAAGTTAGCGGAAGACATCATACACCCTTCCCACACTTGGTATATAGCAAGTCTCACGCCGTGGCACAACTTTTGTTGTTTTGTTTTACTTATTTTCAATATTGTAACAAAATTAATTTATGCCATCCTATGTGCCAAACGCTAATCCCATTCCATCCTAACATACATCGGCAAATTATGTACTTACGTTTAAGACTAATCATATAATTTATAATTTCATAAGGCCTATATTTTTCAGCATTGAACTGTAATAACCTCATTGTAACTTTCAGCATTTGTGTAATGATTTTGTAATTATTGGCGATGGGAGTAATTTTATGTTGTACTTTATGATTTCAATAACGTCTGTCATTATCATTTAGCAATTTGAAATTCAAAATTCTTCATTTCAGATTAATTTAAGCCACCCATTGCGGGTATGCACTTTTAGTTACCGAGAAATAAAAATACAGCAAGACTTCAAGAACAAGCTGACGTGAATCGGTTCCACCCGGAGTGGTCTAGCGCGGTTGCGTGGAAAAGTATTTGCACGCCTTAGCTAATGCCAAGTTCAGGGTCGCCGCACCTTACAGTTTCACACTCAGCAGAAGAATACCCTGGCCGTTCAGGCGTAGTCACGGCAGACTTCACGACATTGGCAGCTCCACCTAACTTAGTATTTCCTTCTCTCTTTCTATACCATCTGACATTATCATACCATAGCGAAGAGTCTCCACACTTGTCCAGCCCTGCTGCCAGAAGATGAGTTAGTCCGCATCAATATATACCCTATACATTTATTTCCGCTGTACCCTTTAAAAGATGAGGATATATATTTTTCATTGACATCGGGGCATATGTTAAGATTCAGCAAAGATGGACAAGCCTAGCGAACAGCAGCGACGGGTTGGTATCTAGGCCAGGCGAAGAATCCCAAACACATTACAGCAATAAAAGTTTATAAATCACCTCAGCGAAGCGTCAGCGAGTTCCCCTCCAGGTGGTACGGTATTTGGGACAACAACGCTACCAGGAGCTTTATAATACGGCAACACTTTGCACGCGCGGTCTGTCAGCCTATATGTATGTGGACCCACGCCGATATGAAGTCATTGATATCCAGCTTGGTGTGCCGCGCGTCGCTTTCCGACTCACCACTCAGCCTACGGTGATGGTATTATTCAGGTTAGTCATATCTTGTAATTGATTAGGACCTCCTTCGCCAATAGCTTATTATTACTGGAACTTCTAAAGAGTATATTAAATATCTGTTCTGTCTTCATAATTAACTTCAGTTTTTCCCTAATAATATTATAAACCGTCCATAGTGCCTAGACACAAGTACGACATATTTTTCCAGTTTTGAGTAAAGTAAATCTAATTTCAGTACCATAATGGGGACGTAAGTGTTACGAAAAAAAACAAATTCCCACACATTCCCCAATGAATGTTCAGAGCCAAGCTAACATGAATTTAATTTTGGACCTTGTCTGAATACGTCTACTTCCTCTTAATTAAATTACATGTCCCTCCATCATTCATAGCTACAAGACACCGAATATGGCTTTAGCTGTATTGTGGGCAGTGTGAGTTACAGAGCCGCGTTCGGCGAACACGCGCCATGATACAACGGCGCATTCGACAAGCTTTTGTCAAGCAGGATAAATGTTAGATAAGCTGCATCATCAGCATCATCGGCAGATTGGACGTTTATGCGCATTGCTCGTCACTTGAACCTTCTTCCTACGTTGTGAGTCGATGCAGGACACAGTGGGAACAGGATAGTATAAACACCCATCTAGAAGGCTCATGTAGACTCCAGCGGACCTCCAGCAGGAGGATCGTATCATCGTGCGACACGCTGTAAGCACTCCACGGGAGTCACTGCGCACCATCCAGGGACATGTCACGGCAACTGGAGATACGCCTGTGTTCACCAGTGCAATACCCAGGCGGCTAGCAGAGCGGGATCTGTCGTCGCGGCGTCCCTTACGAAGTCTACCATTACGACCTGAGCATCGCCGAGCACATGTGGCCATCTGCCTGAACCGGACAGTATACCAGCTAGGGGATTGGCAACGAGTGGTGTTCTGCGACGAAAAATAGTTCAGTCTGGATACAGACGTCTACCGAATTCGATTCCGGAGACGTCCTGGCAAACGCCGTGATTCACGCGTCATTGTAGAGCGTTACAAAGGATCCAAACATAGGTGTTGTGGTACGGGTTTGCCATTTCCTCGAAAATCATACCTCGATAGTCATTCCTTAAAAAATGTGCCTATTAAACATCAAAAATCAAACCTCAAAATTTAAACCTCAAATATTCCATCTCAAAAATATACTTAAAAAATCATACCTCAATAAAACATAACTTAAAAAAACATTCCTCAGAACACACCTAGAAAAGCATACCTCAAAATTCATATCTGAGAAATAATTCCTCAAAACATGCCTTAAAAATCAGGCCGCAAAACAGACCACAAACAGTTATCACACATCTCATTGGGCTTAAACAGAACTCAGAATTTAATCATCCTATAAAGTCATAAAACTCCATAGACTGAATAGTGCATATATATATATATATATATATATNCAGTAAAATATTTATCCTGTGGTCATTTAAATGTGAACATTAATTTAGAAGTTATCTTTCAACTTATAATACAGATAAATTGGGTCTACGAAGGCTTGCGACTTAGTGTGTGGAATATATATCCAAAGCTCACAACATCTCGCCCACAATGTTGATAGTAAGGCACTACGTCGACTAAACTGGACGCCGACATGAGAAGAGTAAATGAAGAACACATCTCATGCAAGCATTTGAAAAAGCCGAATTTCCAATGTATTAAATACACGAAAAATAAATTAAAATTTACAATATTTTTTTATTTTTTAGACTATTCTAATTTACTCTGCCAGCAACACTCCATTCCATGGTGTAGGGCAATTGACGATCCGTCAACATTTTCCAAACAATAAGAAAAAACCAATAGAATTTTTTAATCGGAAAGAGAGTTATTATATTATATTAATTTAGGGTCTTCAACTCAGGTACCTACGCCTTACCTCACCATCGGAGAAAGCCTAAATATTCATATCAGGGTTGTATAAATTCGCAAACTGACCAAAATTAATGTATAAACTTTGTTATGAATTATCAGAATCTCGGGTCGGTATGTTAACTGTGGACCTAAGATTTCTTTATAACGTCTTTATTTTCCGTACAAAATTTGTCTAACAGCCTACACAAAAAGTTACATACAAAATATATTTATATGGGATTTATTCCAGTATATTTCTCTAAAGTGTCACTTAGGTAGTTCTTGTGTATATACAGGTTGAATAATTATGCCGAATCGTGCTCAATGCCGCTGGCACTCGCACCGGTGCAGGCCAACCACCATGTTGTGACGTCACCCAGCCACCATCTTGGATGCAAGTGACTTTAATCTCACACTGCCTGTAAACCTGCCTCCATGTCCGCGACCTTGACCCATGCCCGTGACCTTGGAAGACAGAACTAAAAAAAATGTGTAATTTTTTTTTTCATGTTTTAAAATTACCAAAAATAAAAAAAATAAAACTGAAAAACTCAAAACCAAATTAAAAAAAAAAAATCTGAAAATTTGTTTAAACACTTTGAAGAAGGTTTGGGGTTCGAAACTAAATTGGTGGAGCAGAAATTTTCCGGCACGAAGACCAGCAGTCCAACTACCCCTCACCAATTTTTATTGGCAATTTAGTCGCGGCAAGACTCCACCCCACCAATACTTTTTCGTTGGTTAATATGTCACACCCCTTCACCAATCAGTCGTCTTCGATTAGCCATCTGCTATGAGTCGAACCACTCCTGTACCTACCGAACATAGCCGACAAGCATGTTAGCCTACTAGAAAATGTTTTTATTCATAAGTACTTAAATTTTTCAAAAAAAAAAAAATAATTCCCCCTTTTATAATTGTAAGACTTTACATCTGAAGTCATCCCAAGAAAGTCATGACCAAGTTAAGTGGAGTTCGTACAGATCATGCTTCCAACATGGACAGCACACTCATGTCACAACGCCGTCTCATTTTGCCCGAACTCTTAAAATAATTCTTCTACTCCATGTGCAAAAACCACCTAAGTGCCACTTTAATAAAGAATAGTACAATTCATTAGACATAAATGCATGGTTAGTCAAACATATAATGGAACTGGGTACCAGTTACAATGGGTACCCGTAGCGAAAGTACCCGGGTACCAATTAGGCCGGGTACAGGTACCTGAAGCCACCAGTACTCGGGTACCCGTTACGCTTGGTGTGTGTCGTACTCGATGCATCGGGCACCCGTTGAGAAGGGGTTTGCGTATATTTCCGTCAATGGTTTAGATTCCCGTAGTCTTTTGTTTCCCCATTCCAGCAGCGTTCTCTTCGTTCTTAGTAGTGTCATGAATTGTCACTCTGTACTTTGGTTTTCCGTTATGATGTAATAACATTCGCAATCGAAATGCAAGGAACTCCTTTAGTGTCATTGCAATTTGTGTTACATAATCGCATCGTAACAGCAGTAAACGTTTTTCGTTAGCTTCCAGTTTAATGCGAGGAAATCGCAAAATGTAAAAACCAAGCTGGGTGTGGAAATTCGCGGAGAAGACGGATCGAAAATCAGTCAAATGCGTACGATAATGTAATTAGTTGTCTTACGGTGGGTCAACGTCTGCAATACATAAACATTTGTCCTTCAAGAACAAACTGTGTTCCAACAGCCTAGAAGAAGACAGGTAAGTATTAAACAAACCATTTAATGTTTGGTATATTGGGAGGGGAGAAGAGAATTGCAACAGGAAGTAGTGTAGTACAGTAATTGTACTATATGCGATGTAAATACTACGCTTGGAAAGCCACTTACTGTTGCATGTGTAAATAACGACGTGCATACGTAAATTCCTCAACATGAGAAAAGCAACATGTAATACATGGTGGGGAGAGAGAGGTATAATGACAGCGTTTTTAGTAGTTGCGAGAGAGAAAGAATTAAACAAGTTTTCCTGGAGCTGATACTCGTATATGATTTGTAAAAATAGAAGGGAATAAGCGTACACAGACATCACCGGAAGTTCAACAAAACTAATTCACAGGCAATAACAGAATAGCTCTAAAAAATATTTCAGGAACCCATGTTCATCGATGTCCCAACATGTACGGAAACTAGTAACTATTCATCATTCCATATGATAAAAAATATAAATTATCTTGCCACATGCCAGCGACAGCTTATTCAGCGAAATCGACAGGTGATAAAATGTTCACATTCTCAGGCCAGACAGCAGGAGTACAATGAAATCATAGCCACAGAGTAAAAGCTTTATTCGGCTTGATTTCATAACTCGACTGCGTAATTTCAATGCGAATACTCTTCCGGCACTCGGTTACAATATAGTGATTTGAAATTGTATACAAATAGGATTGACCTCGCTGAGGTCTACTGTAACTTTCCTCTACTGTAACTTTCCATACTAAAGAAAACTGTAATTTTGTGAGCACTCTTCGTATGACAAACACTAAATTTACGCTACCCGCGACTTACTCTAGATGATCCTGTACATTTAGTCCTACTGTACAGGTTCCTGAGAGTAAGTCGGGGCTTGGTGGCAGAAACGATCTTATCTGTATTAGAAGAAAATTCGTTGCTATTTCTCAGAGGGAACCGACTGTTCAAGTAATATATTTTCCAACAACTGGTACCTTCCACTGCCATGCCGTGCCATGACGAACCGGACCATATTAAAGTACGTACTAGGGAGCTGGTGGTTCAAGTTAACTGATGCGTGCTATACGGTGCGCGCATTTGTAGTAGTTTAAGCTATAGTGGCAAATAGAGAAAAAATAGAACAACAACCAATCTCTTTCTTTCAGTCTGGAGAACGTATCGTCATACCAGGACAGAGACAACTCTGAAGCAGCTGGACATTCAAAGTTATGTAACATTTTAATATGCCTACTGTCTGTATTATTAATATATATAATATGTTCATCAGCTCGCGTATAGTTTAGCATGGATAAGTGTAGAGATCTATATAAATATTTTAGAGATAGGTTATTTTTATATTGACGTGTGACGTTTTAGGAATATTAGAGCGACGCTGGCCCACAACCATCCCCGCCGCATAACCAGGGTAGAGACTTAGTCGACACGGGTCACGAGGCAGTTGGCGGAGCACAGTTACATGTGTCCTGCGACTTAGGCCTTCCCTACCACCCCCCTTCACCAACATATGCCTCTAGCAAGCCATGAGATCTGTTGAGCACAGAGGTTTCACGAGATAGAAAATAATCAAGCACAGTTCGCCTAAATTTAGGAAACACAGCGAGAAGAAATAACTGACAAGAGCAAGCTAGGAGCAAAGTGCAAACCCCCCGCCAGAACCTTCAGGAACATGGGCACGTGTTTTGAAAGGCATTGTTCTGCGTTCCACCACCTCACCCCCTCCTCTTCAATAATAGAGACACGTGCCGACACTAAAGGGGGGACACTGGCAAGCATAAAAACCCCTTTACGAGAGAAGTGGGATTTCAGTTCATTAGTACCGCACAGAGAGGTCAGTCAGTTGATTATTGCGAAGCCGAGAGGTTAGTCCGAGGAATCAGTCAGTTCTAGCGTACCGCGCAGAGAGTCTGTCAGTCGGTCGAGAGGCCGGGAATCGGATTCCCGGCTACAACAGTACCTCAGTACGTCAGCAGAGCCGTCCAGGGGAGACGACACCTAGTGCGGGCCTGTTTCCAAGGCCACCCCACACCACTGGAGCTCACCCACCACAGCTGACATCATACCAGCAATCGTTAAGTATTCAATCGCAGCGCAGAGAAGCCCCCCACTTAACCACGAAGTCGTCCGCAGTTAATCCGAATAGTCAAATAGCCTAATTAGAGTACCACACCTCTCAAGTGTTGATGAATGTAGTTCTTGTGTAAACTCCAGACAATATATTCTTCCTTCAAAATGAAACAGTAAAAGACTGCATTATTGCAAACCCATTAACCTTCAGGCATCATATAGTCTGTGCCTGGAGGCATTAACCACGACACTATATGTCACCCTGTCATCCACAGTGGCGGTACAGCGTCACTGTTATTTGGCGAACAACTGAGGGGCCCAGCCGTAGCATCAGTGAAACAGTACGTAGCGTCAAGTTAAGTTGGCTTCCTCAACGTGGGGCCTAGATAAGCCTGTAGCACACGTCAATATAATGGTATATTTTTAAGGTATTTGAAAGATTATCTCGTAATTGCAGATTTGTAAATGTTTATCAACATTCTATAAAAGAGAAAAAAGTAATTCACCCCAAAATCTACTGCAAAAACATACGTTATATTATTTTATTTCCCTTCTCAGTATGGTGTTAACATATTTAGGCACGTATTATATATCAAGCTACATTTTAATGTATCTGTAGGTTTGATGATGTAACAAAAGCTAAATAGCATTGCAAGAACCACTTCAGTGCAAAACATGTTGTTCACTGACTGAGCTTGGGGTAACGTAGATATTTCCAGTCACACAAGATAGCGAGCTGCTGAGCCTATGCGTACGCCATCACTCTGCAATCGTAATCACTTATTGCTGGTACACCATTCTACACATTTTCAGATTTTATATTTATTTGGGCTAATCTTTCCGGCTGTTGCTATTTTCTCAAACAATAATGTGTTTTAAATGCGTACTGAATATGGTGTCACTGATAATTATTGCATATTGCATATCATCATGTCTATGTAGTTACAGAAACTCAACAAAAAACTGTACATTGGGTGATACGATAATGTGAATTTATCTCAGTGTTTGAAAGGCAAAATTTTTTATTTTAATGCTTTTTAGTTATTCGCATGAAATACATATGTGTGACGAGACTATTCACACAATTTTGATGGAACAAAATAATTGACAAAAACCTTACAATCACAACTAAAGCAATAGATAAAAAGGTTTATACAGTGACATATTTGTCCCAAGTTGGCCAAGGGAAATTTCCCATGTTATGTTGTTCCATCGAATCATTTTATGATAAATATTTGTATAAATGTCTGTACGTGTAGGTAATGAAAAACAAACAATAACTCTGAATGTTTCCGGCTCTAAAGACATCGATGTTAAGAGTAAACCAAATATCTCAATTCCTCTAAATGTTTGAGTTTCATGTGGTGTACATAAAAAGTTCATGAATTTCTAAAAAAAAAAAAAAAAAANAAAAATTAAACAACAACAAACATTAAGCATATCTAACAAATAAATCTTAAGCATATAAATAAATTGAAATACTGGATTAAGGGAATCATTTAGGACATAGTTGTTAGTGTTATTCTTTTATCCATATTGCAACATTATTCTGAAAGATTGTGTGTTGCCCACAGCAGTCTTAAGATTGCTAAAACTGGAACTGTTTGCTGCAAACGATAACACAATTCCAATACTAAGAATGTTCATTTGATCTTCTCGAATGCTAAAATGATGTCCTTTTTGGGAAGATTCACTCCTGCAGTGGATTTCATCCCTAATGGAGGTTGCGGAGTCTCTACGCAGGGTCTGACTTTGTATAAGGTGAGTATATGTACCAAGGCTGTCTTCACTTGCATCTGGCCAAACCGCATACCTGAGGGCAGACACCACATTCCATTAATTACCTGACACATTGCTTCCTAGAAAATCGCGACTTCTTTCGGGATATTAGATTATTATGCAGGAGTTACGTTTAAGAGACAGACAACACCCATTGACGTAAGAGAATGTGTGCATTACCAAGTAAAATATCTAACAAAAACGTTGGTGTGCTAGCCTTGTAGCTGAAAATGTCTCTCTAACTTTTAGATAAAAAGATCCCAGAGTTTATATGTACATATATATACACACAAACACACACACATATTAATATATATATATGTAATGCTTGATTCTCCATACCGAAAAACCTCTCGAATTTTGTAACATAATTTCATATACTCGCTGTACAATCATATGAAAATATAAACAGTGTATCTAATCTAAACGGGTAAACTTTGCCTGCAGTTTATTCACAAGAAAAGAAGGTGAAAGCATTTATACGACTTATTCTGCAAATTGAATCCTAAGGGCGATACACTTCCTTGAAACTGGACCTGAAACACTAGTTTAGTTCAAACATCGTATAATTTTTTTATGATGGAACATTTAGGGTCTGGAGAATATGTAATGAAACAAAGATTTGTAAACATCACAAAACCTGTCTGTCGCTGACATCAAACTATTCCATGGCAATAATCATAACCACCACCCTTATTTCTACTTCATCTCCCCATTGTGCTGTAGCATATTTGGGATTTAAACGATGGATAACAAACCCACAATTCACATTACACATTATCCAGACACTCAGTGTTCCATCGCCATTAGTTTTAATAAACTAGTGCTTCGGGTCCAACTGCAAATATATGTTCAGCCCTTAGGAATTAATTTAGACCGCTGGTCGATTATATATTTTCACATTCTTTTTTACTTGATTAACTTGCAGCTGAAGTTCGCTGGTCTAATTTAGATACTCCGTGTGTAAGCAGTATTCTATGTCAGATGTTATCAACATTTTTATTTATGTTGGCTACCTTATACTGAAGCTTACTTTATTAGTCAAAATTGAGTATCATATAATTTAAATACTTAAATAAAAATCCTTTGATATTTTTTTTAACTGGCATTACGACTTACCAATGCATATCCTTGGTCCTTCTCCGAATGGTATGTGTGCAAGGTTTGAACGTTTACTTTTGTTTGCAGGACTGAACCTTTCAGGATCAAATTTGTCTGGATCAGGATAAATATCAGCATCTAAATGGATTGCCAAGACTGGGATATTAACACTTGTTCCCTTCTCTATAGTAATGTTAGTTCCTGGAATTCTATAGTCTTGTAGACACTTCCTTTCCAGTAATGGTACAGTTGGGTACTTGCGCAAGGCCTCTGTAAATAAAAAAATAACAAATTAATATAGTGTATAAAAAGTTAGTTAAAAAATTTGTAACCAAAAACACTAAGTTACAAATATAACTAATTTTATTACTTTCCTCTACATTTCTATGGTACTCAATTCTTTCTCAACACTTAGATTAAAGTATATATGTATTATATAAATATTTATATTTCCATAATTTTAAATATTTATCTGAATCAGTTTACATGATCTACAATAGTAATACTTGTTTGCCTAATATTATGTTTATTGTATTTTTGTTTTCCGAAATGACACAAAAACTTTATTGTTTCATGTGGTGCGACCATACAAAACAGGGACAAAGAACCTGTGCTGTAGCAAATCTGCTTCTTTTAGTTAGTTCTCTCATAGTACTAAGTTTGGTGGAAATTAGTTAAACATTATGACATTATATCCAATTAATCTAAAATATTGATATGGCTTGTATTCTGTAAATAAGTTTCTTACCCATTTAGATCGCATTGGCTATAGTGGTTACCAGAGAATTAATAACATAAAAACATATTTGCAACCTACTGAGTTGTTTTCGAGATGTGATGTAAAATATAATTTTTAAAGTAGTGCTACCTTAAAAATAGCACACCAAATACAATATACTTTAGTAAATTTAATAGTTTTACTATAAAATTGGAAAGTTCGAGTATTGCTTAATTTGTTTAACTTGTTCCCAAAATATTAAATTACGATCTTCATTTTAAACAAGCCTTCTAATTGAAAATATGTGCACGGCATGATTTAAAACTGTAAACGTCAGATGTCTACTCTATGTGCGCAAATTTGGTTAAATTAAGTTCGCAGGTTTAAAAGTTTTTAGGAGGATAAACTCACACACAAAAACATAGACACCCGTTCACACTCAGCAATAAACACGAAAGTGATCTCATAAGCCTATTATCGCTAGGTAGGATAATAATGTAGATAAAATACGAAGAAATTCAAGATAGCATGATTACTGGAGTCTTTATCACATAAAGTCGTCTTATACTTGCAGCATTACATCTGATCCTTGTAAGCTAACATTGAGCGGCACAGCTCAAAAAACAGTCTGCATCACAAATTCTTGAACCCGATTGAGCTTGAGAGAATTAACTCCCTTCATAGCATGGGCACCTCACAGCTAAAAGGTTATATAGAGATTGTTTCGTAATTCCTATTACACACTTATTGAGGTTGTAGAGGGCACGTATTAACTAAATTTTGATGAGGAATCCATGTGCTAACACGTACCATTGCAATGCTACAAGGAAGCCTTGAATCAAAATTTCAAAACTCCCGGCGTATGATAGGCAACCCAACATGAAAAAGGGCGTCTTCAGATATCATATTATGCTACATGTAGTCTGTTTACAACATGACATATTGCTATCACCTCCCCCCCACTTCCCATTCAATCGTCGATGTACACTGAGGCGACAAAAGTCATGGGATATTTACTAATATGGTGTCGGACCTCCTTTTGCCCGGCGACTCGACGTGGCATGGACTCAACAAGTCGTTGGAAGTCCCCGACAGAATTTATTGAGCCATGCTGCCTCTATAGACGTCCATAATTGCGAAAGTGCTGCCGTGCAGGAGTTTGTGCTCTAACCGACTTCTAGATTATGCCCCATAAATGTTCGGTGGTATTAATGTCGGGCGGTCTTGGTGGCCAAATCATTCGCTGGAGTTGTCCAGAATGTTCTTCAAACCAATCGCGAACAGTTGTGTCCCGGTGACATCTCGCATTGTCTTTCATAAAAATTTCATCTTTGTTTGGATACATGAAGTCCATGAATGGCTGCAAGTGGTCTCCAAGTAGCTGAACATGACCCTTTCCTTCAATAATCGGTTCAGTTGGACCAGAGGACCCAGTCCATTCCATATAAAAATAGCCCACACAAATATGGAGCCACCGCCAGTTTGCACAGTTCCTTGTTGACAACTTGGGCCCATGGATTCGTGGGGTCTGCTACACACTGTAACCCTACCATCAGCTCTTACCAACTGAAATCGGGACTCATCTGACAAAGCCACGGTTTTCCAGTCGTCTAGGGTCCAACCGATATGGCCACGAGCCCAGGAGATGCTCTGCAGGCGATGTCGTGCTGTTAGTAAAGGAACTCAAGTCTGTCTTCTGCTGGCATAGCCCAATACAGCCAAAGTTCGCCGCACTGTCCTAACGGACACGTCAATCGTACGTCCCACATTGATTCCTGCTGTTATTCCATGCAGTGTTTCTTGTCTGTTAACGCTGACCATTCTGTGCATATCTCGTTGGTATCGGTCATTGAATGCAGGCGGTTGGCCACTATGTTGTCCATGGTGGGAGGTTATGCCTGACATTAGGCTTTTTCGGTACACTTTTGACACTTTGGATCTTGGAATGATCAAATCCCCAATCTTCCGAAATGATCTTGTCCCATGCGTATAGCTCCAACTACCATTCCGCGTTCAGAGTATGTTAATTCCCGTCGTGCGGCCATAATCACGTCAGATACCTTTTCACATCAATCACTTGACTACAAATGAAAGCCCAACCTATGCACTGACCATTTATACATTTTGTACATGATACTACTGTCATCTTTATATTTGCATATTGCTATCCCATTACTTTTGACACCTCAGTGTATACGATTCATACAAGAGTAGTTTGTAATGGTGGAAATTGGACCACGCCATATTTTAAAAATAATTTTCTATAAATGTCGAGACGCTAAAAACGTGTTAAAATATCAAAAACCTCAGAAAATAAAAATAAATATACAATTTACAATAAAATATACCAAAGATACCTAAAATGCAAATTATATCTTATTAAAATGAACATCTTAACTAAAGAATTTAATATAAAAAAGAAATAAGAAATTTTTTATAAATAACTAAAAAAACATTAAACATCACACATGAATTGTTTCAATTTGTCGTTTTTCATCAAAATTTTATTACAATAGTAATATTTTTTTTAAAAATGTTAAAATATTTATTTTTAATAAGTATAAAATGTGTCGATAAGGCAAATTAATTTTAAAACTATTATTCAAAACACAATACATGTATCTACCACACTTAATAATTGTATTTTGAAAATTATATGTTTTGTATTTTTTATTTATGTTTAACTTTTGAAGTTATATAATCTTAATTGATTAATTTAAATAGTATAGCAGAGATTCCATTTTGTAATGGACTATTTTTATAAACAAAATTTAATATAATTAATTAAATACATATTTTTATGTCTTTCTAATAGAAAAGATTAAAAAATATATTATTAATATTTTCACCACGAAGAAATTTTAAATCATGTTTATAGTTGAATTCATCAATTTTTACATTTCCATTGTATTCCATATATGAAACTATTATGAATTAGTAACATTCAGAATTAATTTTATTGTATGCTCTTTGAAAAATCGCTTTAAACATGTTAGCAAATTTAACAAAATTTTGGAAAAATATATTTTACATATAAAATCAATATTTTAAATAAAATATCGTCTTGGTTTTTATTCACAAAGTTTAAAAATGAAATTATTTTATTAAATTGTTCAGTTTATTCAAATTATGTGATCAAATAACATACAAAAATTAATTAGAAAACAAATTTCAACCAAATGAATAATTTATGAATATATCTAACCATATATATNCATTCTTGTACCAAAACATTCACCAATTGCTTCAATGATGTTGGAGATGGAAATCTGCTCCTCACTCTCTGCTCTAAAACTCCCCATAGCGGTTCAATTATGTTGATGTCTGGCGATTGTTTGATGATATTCTGATGCACCTCAAACCAAGACTGCACCTTTTTGCTGTGTGTATGGGTCCATTATCATCTTGGAATACGACAGTGTTTGGAAGCAATATGGTAGTCACATGTTATCTGCAATCTCGTGCAGCGTTCCGAGTGCTCCCCCTGTACCTGAGCCACAATGGTATAACAGGGGACCTTATTTAAGAGCATAGATATAGAGTGCACTTCGGCTTCAGGATTTCCAGGTAATATGCTGCCACGACAGATCACGTCAGGTATCATGACGTGGAAGTGCACTCAGCCAGGCATTTTATCCAGAACATGTCTAGTGAGCTTGAACAGAGCTCACTAATCGGGAGCAGTTGAATGCTCTCAATAGAAAGAGAAGACGCTCTTTCCAATCGCAGTGGGTGGAGGTTCTCCACCCGAGGGTGGTTCCACCTCACCTGTCAACAGCAGCGTAAGGAGTTGAATCCTTACGTGCCACCTTGATGGGGCTGAGTGCTACCCCCACTCAACAAAACGCGCTTTGTAAACGAGTCCTCTTACTAGGCGGACTAGACCGTCGATCCTTCGTTAGTATGCATCAACCCTTTGAAACTCGGTCTGAGGCAGGTCAGTACGCTTGCGTTCCACGGCAGCTGCTACCGACTTTTTCCGGCACAACAGACTCAGCCCTCCAGGCAAACACACACCTCCAGATCTCCTTCTAAGCAGAAGGTTCAACCAATGCCACCCAGAGTCCGACCCACGATCAGTACGGCCTAAGCCGGGGCTTTCACACTGATCCCCTGGGTACCCACAATTTTCAGTAATGCACGCTTGAGTTATCACCCAGGGAGACCCAGCCCTTCCAGGACGCCAGACAGCCCCTTCATTAGAGCTCAGCCACCCCGAGATCAGCCCGATTTGTCAGATCGAGCCTCAACTGGGGGATGTGCAATTTGGTTCGCGGGTCTTCACAGCATGGTGAAGAATATATACAGTCACTGGAGACTGCACATAACCTCACCGTAACTGATTATCTGTGCACAGACAGGCCGTTACCGCCTTCAATCGCCCTCACTGCGTTAGCCATGGTGTGGCCACCATGTTACCAGCCCTTACCACGAGGAGGTGGAGATGGACTTGAGCAGTGCTAGGCTATATATTCGCATCACTGCTCCATTTAAGGAGTTGAGTCGGCAGCCTTCACAGCAGCAGGGGAACGCCCAATCACCAATGAGCGGGCCCCACCGGAGCTCACCGGCGCGGGCACCCAATCGACAGAGGCCGGAGAGAGCGCCGCGCACAAGCTTACTCTTACACTTACGCCGGTCACTTACTGCTAGAGCTTGAGCCGGGGGATGGGCCGACAAGAGCAGACATTCCAGTAGTCACGTCAGCTCAACCAGGTTGCCAGGTTGCCAGGACCTAGTTCCCCCCTTACACGCGCAGACCGGAGCACCACAGTCTGGTTTTCAGGGCACCTGGTCCCTTCACCTTACACCCTTTACAGGCTGGTTGCCGGACCCACAGCCCAGCCCCAACCCGGCCCCTACAAGGGCCAATATGGTAGTCACAGTAAGAAATTCATCATTGAGGATGTCGATATATTCATTCGCAGTAATCCGGCCAGTGATGTGAATGAGAGAACCAGCTGAATACCGCGATAAAGACGCCGAAATCTTAAGGGAACCTCCCCCATGCTTGACTGTAGGAAGCAGGCAGTCCGGATCGTAGGTTTTTTGGGGTTCTCTATACATAAACCCGGCCGTTTGTAGGAAACAATGTAAACGATGATTCATCGGACCATACCACATTCTTCCAATCATCAAGTGTCCAGGTTTTATGATCGTGGCACCACTTCTTTCGCAGCTTAGCGTTGGCTTCCGTTTTAAAGGGTTCCGCAATTGCAGCCCTTCCATGAATGTTAGCTTTGTGGAGCTCGCGCCGTACTGTTTTTGTCAAAACAGTATTACTCAAATGAGTGTTGAGTTCTGCTGTGACTTTTGCTGCGATAGTTTTATGTTTTCTGGCCACAATTATTTTTAATGTTCGTCGGTCTCTGTCAGTTAACTTTGGGTTTCTCCCACTATTCCTCTTCGCCGAAAATGCTTTACCATGTTTCGTGTATGCTGCCATTACCGTTGATATTGTCGCTCGCGAAACGTTAAACAATTCAGCTGTTTTCGTCACAGATGCTCCCGCTAACCGAGCACCAAAGATTTTCCCTCTTTCGAAGAGTGAGAGATCACACATTTCACCGATCGCTTGTTTTAACCGTCGCAGAACACTGAAATATAACCTACAAGACTTGGCACGTAAACTGTGCAATACATACGCGTCGCATTATTTACACGGAAGCAGTGTTGCCAACATGCAACGAAATGTACTATATTGCATGGTGTTCATATTATTTTGTCCATCTTCTGTGTATATAAATAAACATATTTAATTGATTGATTCATAATTTTTTATTTAAAATTAAAACACTGTACATATTTTGTGATATTTTCCTGTAATTGATTATACTTAAGATTTCGTTCTCTAATCAATGTAAAATTTCATATTGTATGCTGTGGAACACTTATTAAAACCAACGCAAATTATGATATTTGTCTTAGATTTAACAGTGGTTTTTTTTCAATATATGTCATTTATTCTAGTAAAATAATAATAGTAATTACTTTCACTACCTGGATTTAATTTTCGTTTATAATAAAATTTATTGTCATACAATTTTTTTAATTTTGTCTTCAGAATTTCTAAAATCGTGACATGCTAGACATATTCTGTGAAAGAATCCTGCATCAAAATTAAGATTCCAATTTATTTCTGTAATCATTTTGTTTCTTCAATTTATAACGGGAATATTTGTCACATCAAAGGGAAAAAATATAGTGGGCGCATGAACAGTTTTATCAATACGATCTTTCTTATAAGCAAAAAAACCATACATTACATAATCGGGCATATCAAATTGTAAACTATTGCTTTAATCCTTTATATCAAAATTATATGTTCTTGTACCTCAATGACATTTTATAAAAATTACCAGCAATTAAATCTAATACAAGCATAGCTATATTTATTTGGTATTTAACAAAAGGATTTAAAATTATCTTTAAATCTTGTATAATAATTTTTCCTGGAATTGCAGGGTCTTTATCCTTTGAACAAACACTTCAATTTGTTTGATATTCATATAAACAGTTATTATCTGAAGAATTTCGAATTTATATTATCTTCTAACCGCCTTTATAATATATTTTATTATTGTCTATCAAAATCAAATAAGTACCTTGATGAATACATAATTACATTTCATATATTTGAATTATTAAATTTTACTGGATTCTTGTTATCAACACCGCTCATTTTTAAATAAATTTTTTTGATAATNCTGCTCATTTTTAAATAAATTTTTTTGATAATGAAATAACTAGAGCGTGCATCATAGTAGTTGTTACACAAGGATTATCAATAGCTTTGTTTATTTGGCCATGTTTTTAAATTTCTACTAGAGAACATTGAAATAGGGAAAAAATTCTATCAAAGTCAACATTTCCGTCTCTAACTTAACAACCAACACTATTTCTCTTTGATAATATAACTTGTCCGTTTCTGTAAGCATCATTTATGAATGATAACCCATCACCTGTATGTATATCGAATTCTATTCTACTATTATAAAGATTTAAATTTCTAATTTCAAAAGGTGCTTGTGGGAGTTTTATAGTAAATTTATTAGATCTCTATTTTTTAATTCAGTTTAGTAAAACATGGTGTTAAATCCAAGTTTCCATATTAACTACATTCAAATGTTAAAACTATATGTGTTATAAAGCAAATTATAAATCACTTTAAAAAAAATATTAAGTCACTAACAGAATTGAAGAAAGAATACTTTAAATTAATAGATTTAGATATAATACAAGATTTTTCTGGAATTAAAAAAAATAGTTATAAAATATTTATCAAATAATTTTAACTTTCGAATAAAACGAGAATTAAAGAACACTGTTATGATACTATAAAATAATAATAATACTTTTTAAAGGGTGTTTAACATTAATACATTATATTTAGAGAGCTAAAATTTAAAATAAATTTATTTGCCTAATAACATGTCCATTAGTTAACAAGCAATTTGGAAACAATATTATTAAATTTAGAAATTGCCTGAATAAACAATTAAAAGTGACATACACAACTAAGTTAGTGAGAGGAAATGGGATAACAAGATTAGACGCAACGATGTAAAATTATTTACAAAGTAATTTCCAAAACGAACTAGAGTGCAGTCCAATGAAATGTTTTTTGAAATTAATAGAAAATAAATGTATATGTATTTCCAAAAAGTTTTTTTTATTTAGTTGCAGTATACAAAATGTGGGTATAATTAACACATCATTTACAATTTAATTATGTTGATTATAAAAATTATTACAATTTGTTAACTGGGGAAAAAATATAAAATATTTAACAGGATCAAAATTTAAAAAGATTGAAAAAGAAAAAGATAGAAATAAAATTAAAATCATATTATTTCAGCTTCTTGTTTTAATCTTTTTACAACTGAATTTTATATAAGGTAAAGAATATTAGGAAAAAATATATATATATTTACCATAGACAAAAATGTGTAAATAAATCTAGAGAAACAAATTTTTTATAATTCTAATTCTTTTTTTTTTTGGACAATTCTTAACGAAATGTTATCAAAAAATTAGGAATAATAAATACAAAAAGTCTTGTCACAATTTTTTCTAGTAAAAAAGCAAATGCTATTCACAAGCAATCTCCTCATAATATTAAAGAAATAGATACAATAAAAAAACAACAAAGATAAAACAAGAATTAGAAATTTTAAAACATAAAAAATTTTATTAAATTATTCAACAAAACTAGATATATATATATATATATATGTATATATATGCATATCCAAGAAGAATACAAAAAAACTATTTTAATAAGAAGATAAAATAAAAAAAGCAGAGGAAGAGTTAATCAGCTATTTTACAAAACAGTGAAATATTTCGAAACAACTGGTGTATATAAATCATTTGCTTTCGTTGGAAATAATAAAATTAAATTTATTTACGTTGGAGTTCTTGGAGAAATAAATGAATAGAACTTGTTTAAGATAAAGGAAAACTTAAACCATAAGGAATAATGTATATTCCTGACATCACTATTAGACAGTATTTAGAAATATTTTACTATACAAAGGATACATTATTTATAGAAATTAACGTTAATGGATGAACAACTTACTTGGGGCATTCGTTTCCATTAGTAAAATACTTTAGTGTTTTAGATGTTTGTAAAGAAAAAGACGATTAATTAATAAATGTGAACGATGATAAACGGATTGATATTTAAATGATACAGGTTTTTTAAAATATAAATTTCATTAGGAAGACCGATCGATTTTTATATGATATTTATATATTTACCTTTACAACTTCGAATTTTTCCGAGAGAAATATTGCTTATGAGATCACTTCCCTGTATGTGTGTCTATGTGCGATTGTATGTTTGTGTTTTTTTCCCCATAATCTTTGAAACCCAGTAACAGAATTTCACCAAACTCGGTACACATAGGTGCCATGTGAAGTGAAGAGATTTAGTCGGCTCTTAAAAGCGAGATCTTTAACCGATGAGGAGGTTTGAGGTGAGTATGGAGAACGGTGGAATAAAATGGGAAACAGGAAGTTCCTGAGAAAACCCGCCGATCAACGGCATCGTCCGGCACGATTCCCACATGCGAAAATCCAGTGACCCGACCGGAGCTTGAACCCAGTTCCCCTTGGTGGGAGGTGAGCAAGCTAACAACTCAGACACCGTGGCCACATATGTGCAATGTCATGTATATCTGCGGCCATTTTACCGATTTAAACCAAACTCACAGCGTTTACAGTGCATCGTGTGAGCATTGAATTTAGAGAGGGATATCAATCTCAACCGACTGTATTGTAAGATAGATCCATATGAACAATTGTATCTTGTAAGTTATGTCTCGGAAACTACACAAACGGTGTCTACCAAATTTGTCATATAAGTAGTACTTTCATAGGTCATTTAAACACAAGTGATTTAAAAGAATAAGGAAATTGTTTTCACTTTGGCTGTTATAAAAATATTTTAGGCTAATTTGTTGTATGTACCACACTCTTTGACCCATTTCGAGATAACTTTGTATGCTTAAAGTGTCTATTAAATGCATAAAATGTTCCAACAAAAAACCTCTTTTTTCCCCCGTTTTGTAAAATACAGCTAAATAGATATAAATTTTCTATTTTACATATCAAGAAATAATTTACTGTCTCATACTAAATTTGGCAAGCAAAAAGTACTGTGGCAAGCCATGTGCCATGAATAAGTTTTAAGAATATCTTACAATTATTTTTGAAATGGCGGCCGTATAAATATTTTAGCTAAGTTTGCATTCTGTAGGATCTATTTCAAAAATCAAAAGTGTCTACGCAGAGCCCCTTTTGTCAACAATTATGTACGATAGTGCCACATCAATAGAAAAGTTTTTATGTGATATCTGTCAATACAATAAAAATTATTTTCCCAAATTTGAGAAACAAATTTTACTACGGAAATTAACGTAATCCGATAGTTTAAAATTGGTCTACAGTATTATTTTCAAAATGAGTGCGATTTGTAATATTTTATCTTAGTACGCAATATATACAAAAGCATGTTACATATTTCAACTTAATTTTGTATCCTAACAATATATATTACAATAATCAAATGTGTCTGCGCAGAGATACTTTTATGTTCCATTTTATAAGATAATGCTTTTTTGTCATATCTTGGGATACAATCAAACTGTGCCTGCCAAATTTGGCAAAACAATAATACTACGGCAGACAATGAAAATGGCATGATTTAAGTAAATTAGATACTAATGTCAGAAATGGCAGGGTCATATAAATATTTATTTTATCACTATATATCTACAAAAGCACGTTAAAAATTTCAACATAACTTTCTATGCTGGCAGTATACATAACCCTTTATAACTATTAAATGTGTCTTTGTGGATTCTCTTTTGTCCGAATTGTGTAAGATAGTATTAAATGGAAAAATTAAGTATGTATGTCATATATAGAGAAACAATCTTCAGATAACTTCTAAGTTTGGCAAACTTAGTAATATAATGGCAGATCATGTAAACTGGTATGGTTTCAGGGTCGACACTCTATTTTCTAAATGTTTTGGATTTGAACATTTCAGCTTGATATGCTATATTAACGAAACAATGTGACGAATTTCAGCACTATTTTGTACACCGGCAGTATCTAATTTAACATGATTCTTTTGTAATCTCAATAGTAGGACAGCTACAAATAAAAAATGTTATGCTATATCTCGCAAAAACCTTAAACGATACCTACCAAATTTGGCGAACAAGCAGTGCAAATGCAAGGCTAGGTAAATTAATATTATTTAATATATCAGACACTTATTTTCCAAATGGAAAATATATTAAAATTTTAGCATTGTAAACTATTTCTAAAAAACCATGTCACACACAGTATTTCAACTTACTTAACTTTGTATGCTGGCAATATGCAGGCTGTTCGGAAACTCACCCAAAATATTTCGCGAGGTCATTCCTTGTAGGAAATGGGGTACACATTTGCAATACATCTTATGGCATAACTGAAATTCTAAGGGAGCTATCCGCTCTTCAAAATAGAGTTTAGAAATAGAATTTAGGAAAATATCCGAAACGGGGTTGAGTTACACTATGATACGTTGGATAATGTTTGGTATTATAGAGATATTCAACCTTTAAAAAGCAGGATTTAAGATCTTCCAGCTTCATTAAAATAATAGGGGTGGCCTCTCTCTAATTGCATACGATTTTTTTACCTTCACGTTTTATGGAATTTCTGTGCTGACCTTTTGAACAGTACGTCCTTCTTAACAAAAGAGGCCCTCTTGTTGCAACGCCTAGGCCAACCGTTTCCTTTTCAAAGGCTCAAAAATATTTCAACTGTGCCGATACAATGCCTGACATGTAGGCAATACAACACTTGCACAGGTAAACTCCTCGTAAACAACCGATATCGGGCCGTCTAATGTTAAGTGAAAATAAGTGAGGAATGTAGATACTAATGTGACACAATTGTGTATTGGGCACATGAATTAACGTGCTTTGTAGCTATCGTCTCGTTTAAACAGCATAAATATCCAAATGGGTCAGCAAGTACAAAACCACTACATCAATTATTATGATAGTCATTGTAACTGTTTACCTTATGCCCTTGGTCAACTAAGACAAACGTCCCATCATGAGGATTCACGGGGTATTGGTATTTCTGCTGATAAAAATGACGTACCAGACCAATGCAGCCAGCCGCACCGTACAGAAAATGCGCGTTGACTAATTGCTTCCACGTAAACATCGACATGCTGTCTACAGTGCAGCCCTACACACATGTAAGCCTGGCACATACCGTCTATCCCGTTTCACTTGTGCTTTCGGGTATAGTTGGCCCAATATCATGCTTCCTATTTGATTATCTGAACATTATTAAGAATTGCCTACATACTAGACGTTGTAACTTTACAGCTGAAAACGCTGCGAGCCTTTTAAAATTAAACGTTGAACCTAGGCACTTGCAACAAGAGGAACATTATTGTTATGTAGGACGTATTATTCAAGAAGTCGGAACAAAAATTCCATAAATCTGAAGGTAAAAAATTGTATGCAATTAGAGAGAGGCCACCTATATTATTTTAGTGAAGGTGGGATGTCTCACCACAGATTTGCTGTAGAATAGTTGTAATATTCCACGTCGTTTCTGATATTTTGCGAACATTCATTTTCTAACCTCGATCTTAAAGAGCGTATGTCTAACTCATATTCCACAAGGAATATCCTCGCGAAATATTTCGGGTAAGTTTCCAAACAGCCTGTATACATACAGTGGCTCACATTAATATTCGGCCACCTATAATTGCCGCAGTTTCATAGCCTTATGTTACGTTAGAAATGAACATAAACATAAAACATATTGCACAATCATTCTTGTGTTCTTTAAATGAAATGCAATAGTAGCCAATAACTGAAATGAGCAGTGCAAGTTAGTGAAACATATTATTTTGTCAACGCGTGCTTCATACGTACGTCACTTTAATATTCAACCAGTTGTGGTGGACGCGTGGCACAGGCACGATGCACATTGCGTTCGTACCTCGTCTAATTCCCTGCACGCTCTCTGCGCTGAGAGATTGTATTGGGCAGCTGTATTGGCTGCGTCAGTCTGGCAAATGGGACGTAGGGGCAAGAATACAACGTTTGGAACAGCGGCAGCTAGTCATTTTTCATCATGCAAAGAAGAAATCTCAACGAGAAATTGCGGAGCACTTGAATCTGCCGAGGTCCACTGTCGGAGACATCATAAGAATTTTTCAGAAGTAAGACAGAATAGATTCGGTACCTCAAAAAGGACAGCCAAAGAAACTAAACGAGAGAGAAGAACGTCTAGTAATCAGAAAAATAAAGAAAGATCGAAAATCATTACTTGCAAACGTACCACGGAGGTACTCAATGAATGTGGAAAGAACGTCCATACGACGAGTTATCAGAAGAGCAGGATATAATGGCAGGGTATCTAGAAAGAAGCCTTTCATTAGTTATGCAAATAGAAGAAAAGACTTACGTTCGCAAAAGACCACGCTGACATAAATGAAATCTGGTGGAATGATGTTATTGTTGCTGATGAGACGAAATTGAATGTGTTTGGTTCATATGGCCGGGTAACAGTATGGTCCAAGCCAAATCAGGAGCTAAAACTTGGGAACATACAACCTACTGTGAAACACAATGGAGGTAGTATTATGATCTGGGGTTGTATATCTTCAGCAGGTGTTGGAGAGCCTGTACATTGATGAAACAATGAAAAAGGAAGACGATCTCAACATCCTGAAAGCAAACCTACACAAGAGGGCTGATAATCTGAGCATTAGGAACACGTTTAAGTTCTACCAAAACACAAGTCGTACATTGTCAAGAGCTGGTTTTTTGTATAATTGTCCCAAATTCATTAAAACACTTCCTCAATCACTCGACCTGAATCCCATAGAAAACCTGTGGAATGAACTCAAAAGAAGACTGCGTACAACAACAATTAGGTCCACAAAAGAATGAGAGAAAATATTCAAGGAAGAATGGAGTAAGATTGGCTCCGAATGTACCAGGAAAATAATTGCTAATATGCCACAACGCCTGCGAGAAGTAATTAAAGAGAATGGCCATGCTACCAGGTACTAATTAATGTTTGTTTAATTTGCAAAGAGGATTATGTTTGTGTTTGAATGATGATAGCCGAATATTGAAGTGACGTACTTATGCAGCATGGGATGACAAAATTATATTGTTTGTTAAGTTGCATTGCTCATTTTCGTTATTGGCTAACGCTATATTTCATTTAAAGCTCACAAGAATGATTGTGCAATATGATTTATGTTTATCTTCATTACTAACGTAACATAATGACATGAAACTGCGATAATCATAGTTGGCCGAATATTAATGTGAGCCACTGTACATAGATAAACCCGAAACACGAACTTGTG
This sequence comes from Clitarchus hookeri, assembly GCA_002778355.1. Classification (NCBI taxonomy): domain Eukaryota; kingdom Metazoa; phylum Arthropoda; class Insecta; order Phasmatodea; family Phasmatidae; genus Clitarchus; species Clitarchus hookeri. Next base: position 90,832 of record NQII01005094.1, on the reverse strand, counting down.
TCATGATAAGGCTATCGGGACTGATGCCACTCCCGGCCCTGGAAGATTGAATGACTTGAGTAGCTGTGGAGTGAATTTTCTTATAATCCCCCATTCAAACCTCGCCCAAATTTGTGGTGCGAAGAATCTTCTGCGCCAATTAAACTTGCCTAAATAAGTCACAGCGTGTCTCTGTGTAGTGAGTCTGGGGTCGTATACGGCAATTAGTACCAGGTGTGTAGCAACATCGGAGAGATGGGTGACGAAGCAGTGACCCGCGAGTGTAGTCTGCAAACATCGGGAGAGTTGAGAGTAAGACTAACCGGCTGGACTGTGAAACATTTGAAATTAATGTGTGAGATCCATACATTGGATTTGATGTGAAATGTATGCCAGTGGACATTTTGAGCGTATATGTGTAACGATAGCACAAAGAGAGATTTACATTAAATATTGCACTTACTTATAGGAATATTAAATATTATTAGAAGAATTACTAGTGTGGTTAATATGGTAAATAAATACAATATGTTTTTATCATATTCTAAATAAATAAGAAATAGCAAATGAAACGCTTTCATTTATGTAAAATCTCCATCCCTCACGAACTCACAGACTTGTTACCCTGATGTCAGAAATGGGATGGAGGCAACAATTTGTAAGTGAAGTAAAGCAATAGGCTAGTAATTAGTGATATAAAAATGTTTAATTATAGTAGTTCTACGACACAAAATTAAGGCTTTTGGTGCAGGCTCAGCAATGAATAATGACGAGGAAAATGTCTGTGGAGCTTTAAGTACCATGAACATTAATTGAAGGGCAGAGTACCCAAAAAGGGAGTGTGAGTGCAAGTGTAAATGTCTTGAAATATTTGGTACAGAAAATAACCAAGTTAGTATTGTAAAGAAAGTGTAAACCGTTTTGACAAGAATATAAATAGTCAAATAAATATTGTTAGCGGGAATGTAAAGAGCCAAATGACTATTGTAAGTGATTTAATGCACAAAAATTAAAGACAGAATGAAATTGTAGACAGAATGATATAAGACCTCTGCGAGATAGTGAATACAAGAATATACTAAGTAAATGAAATAAATGGCAGTTTAATTGAAAGGATGAAAAGGATAAATGACTGAATGAACAGTATATACGAATGAATCAACATTTTATTGAAATAAAGGCATTTAAAATAAAATAATTGCCAGTGTAGATGAAAGACGGGACACTGAAAATGAAAGCGTGGACAGTATAAAAGAAAGAATCCACAGTAAAAATTAAAATAACGACATTTTATATTAATGAATGGACAATGTAAACGAAAGGATTAACTGAGTCAGTGGAAGAATGAAGCATGTAGAGTGTCAGTGGTAGAATTGTCAGTCTGGATAATGAAATAAAAAGGGAAGTGTATGCATTTAAGACCGAAAGGCAGGAAATATATTCAGCAGATGAGTACTAAGTGGGGTGGGAGGGATAACCGAAGAGTGTGGTTTCAGTATCACCGAATTAACCACCTAGGGAGGTATGGCTGGCAGGTCGGCGGCGTTGGTATCAGCCATGAGTTTAAAATAACGTCAGAGTTCACAGTTAAGCTCCCCCCTTACGATGGGCTTCCTACATCGCAACTGTACTGAGAGGTCCAGCACTGAGTATACTACAGTCTCTGACAAAGCAAAATCGACTGGATTACCCAACACTGGTGTCGGTCGTGGAGCTATGTTTTGATGACCGATACATGCGACATTTCCACCATGTCTAACTGCGAAGCTGGACCCAGTGACCAGAAAGCCACTGCAGGAGCTATGCAAGATATCTTGCGGCTGACCCAACTATATCTGGAAGAATGGATCATGTAGGCTCACAGCATCATCGCAGTCGGCTTCTTCATATATGCAATCGCCAATACAGAGGAGCTACGTTGAGTAGCTTAGCGCACCTCACAGATGCCACACCATGCAGAGTATGTTATCCAAGTCACTAGAGGTGGACTCAGCAAGACAGATGACGACGCCCCGACATCCAGTGCTAGAAGTGACAGTGGACGAATACACCGACAGCTACATCAAGAAGACATTGCAGAATCTAGAGACAGACAAAATGGACACCGTTGCAATGTTACTTGATGGAGATCTTCGTCGCAATTCATCCAAGAAGCCAGAGTGCTGGAAACGTGGAGAGATTACAGCCCACTACAGAAGCAGTGCATGCAGCAATGGCAAATTAGGCATCGAAAGGCAGGTAAACCTACAACACATTCGGAAAATTTGTCAACACCGATCATGAGGGACAAAGCTAAATATTTTCTGAAAGGAAGATTTGAATTTTTTTAAAGATACATCCGGTGAAACATAATTCAGATTCCATATCGGTGGAAGGGATGCTGAATGATGTACCCTGTCAGATTTTCGTCGACACTAGGGCGACGATAACTGTGATAATACAAGACATCCTCGGACCTTCTTCCCACTAATCGCCCGACGACAGTATGGAACAGTGCTATTTGACTTCTCTAACTGGCGAACGCGCACCAGTTATTAGTAAGAGAAGAGTGAATTTGATGATTTATGACTTTAACCTAGAGTACTATATTTAAATTGCATTATTAGAGAATGGGTGTATTTTCGGGCCCAATGTACTACATAGGTCGGGGCACTGTATTGATACTCAACTTGGAGTGCTATGGGTAGGCAGTACCAAGATGATGGTTTTAACATGGCAGGATTTTTGAGATGTTTACTGAGTCTAATTGAACTAGTATAAAAAGGTGGCATCCGGCAAAGCTGTGCCCTTGTAGCAAAGGCCAAGTACTGTAACAATTCAGACAGTTTGGGTGTTAGACTTATTAATTTGTCAGATATTACAGTATATCTTGTGAGGGTGGCGTGGGCAATAATATGGGAATGCAAGCAGATCACATAAGTAATTCCAAATGTTCCTAAAGCTTCAAGACCAAAAAAAAATCGAAAGCCCTCTACAAGAAATACTGAAGGAACTGCTAGTAAAAACAAGATAAAACCTCAACTGACGACGGGAGAAGAGTTTATCTTAATGACCAAAGTGAAATCGGGATGCCTCCTACTGTGAATAGAATGATCTTGGAACTACTAATGCAACCTGCCATCGCTTTGATAAAGGAGGTGCTAGTACCATAAAGCAACCTCCAAGAAGATTACAGCTAGTTTCACAGGAAGGAGTTTAGGGTATTTTGAAGGTGATGAGGGAGTAAAATGTGATAGAATCATTAGTCATTCTACCATCTTCTTCTATTCTACTTATGAAGATGAAAGATGGCTATATGAAATTTCATGTGTATTACCGCAAGCATAATAAACTGATAAAGAAATTCTATTATTCCCTAGCAAGTACAGACAACACAATACAACTTAACAAGTTCACAATGGATATCTATAGTCGGTTCATGACTGGAAGAGACTTTCTTGAAGCCCTGCTAAAGATCTACTTTCAAGCACATTTCGTATCCTTCTGCCAAAGGGTAAACAAACATTGCCATGTGGCAGTCACATGGCAATGTTTACATGCAATGTTTACATTCCACTGTGTGTGTGTGTGTACATGGATTCGTACATGCACATACCCATCATAAAAGTAATGTATATATTAGTAACGGATATTCCACAAGCGTAAAGTTTTTAAACTTGAGAATTTCTCACAAAATAATATGTGATGCAAGCGAAAAACATTTCATTACATAAACCCAAAATGTGAGTATTAAAAATTAGATGTTTCGTGTGTGTGTGTGAGTGTGTGTGTGTCTGTCTCTCTGTGTGCCTGTCTCTCTGTGTTTTTGTGTGTCTGTCTCTGTCTCTGTGTCTGTCTGTCTCTCTCTCTCTCTCTCTGTATAGGTTTGATTTTGACTGGGGGATTGGGTGGGGGAGAAAAACTTTCACTTTGATTACATATTATAGACACAATACTTTGCAATGAAATGTGTCAACATTCAAGGAGTCCATCCAACAACATTGACATGGCAACGCCAATCTCTCATAAGCCCCCGGATGGTCGTGCTGTAGAGAATTTGTGCGATTCTTGTTTAACCTAATATTTCATTTATCGGTTTTTTTATACTAATATCAGCTCTTTATTATTTGATTTTTCATAACGTATGACTTTAATTTGTGCTAACCTTCTCGTACAGATTCCTTTTGCTTTTGAAATCTGTATAAGAGATTACTCATAGTGCGTTCTAACGTGTTTAATATTTTTCAAATTTATTTCAGGTTTGCTTAAAATTTTATTTACTGTATTTTACGTTGTATGTTGCGGTAGTTTTTGTGTGCAGTCATGAGTTCTAGCAAGGTGAATAAAAGAGAAGTCACCAACGCCAACAGGACATCATTAACCTCACCGAATCGTTGTATTCACTAATTAGGCGAGGGGAAATGAAACCCTGCAACGTCGCGGAAAGAGTGGCAGAAATGTTGAAACTCTCCAAATCTACAGTGCTAAGGTATGTTAAAATATCTGTAGTATTAACCATTGCGTTTGCAAGTTGTGTGTGTTAAGATCAATTACGTTGGCCCACGAAATGTGTTTACAAGAACATAAAGAAAATTTGTTAATAACTTGATAACGTCGTCGAACGTTGTCTACGTGTATTTTTAACGTTTTATTTTGGTAATTATTAAGTTTATAGGGTTTCCTGTAAAAATAAAAATAATTCATTGAAAATCTTATATTTCCACTCTGCTAATGATGCAGAACACGAATATACGAGGGGCATTAACGTCCGACTAATTTCGTAATATGTGCCCACCTAACCTAACAGAACCTAACCCCACGATGAGTGAATCACTATTTTACATTTTTTAACTAACCTAGGATTGTAGGGTTATATAGTAACCAATACCTGCCACCTATTAAACTAACCTAAACTAACACACGGCAGAGCATATCACATTGTCACACATCATTTGTAAACAAACCCTTGTATGTTTTTGGTATCAGTAACTGTAGTTGACCCAGTAACTGAATTATGGTCCTTTTTAAATTATGCAAATTAGGTTGGCTATGTAGCACTGAAAGTGAAAAATATGACACTGATAATTTACAATAACTAAAAGACAATGGCTGTAGAACAGTGGTGTTGGGGAAATGCATTAATACACAATTGTTTTCTTAAAAGATTATGACTGCGATTTCATCGATTACGATGTCCTCTCATGTTTAGTGAAGTGATACAGATATGTTTAATAGTAGGGGAAGTTCCAGTTATATCGACTGTAATCTATTTAGTGACGTATAACAATGGCAATTAATGCCGCAATGTAACTTATAAATACAAAACAAGCTCCTTCTTCAGAATCTTAAAATGCACCATCTCTCCATAACCTATATAAAATTAATTGACTATAACAAACTCACTATAGAGGCAATTTTCCTTACCATTGTCAGTTGTCTTTATAATAAATTTCCACTGTATATATTGGGTTGTTTATGAAGAATCCCTCGCAGGGGTTCACAAATTCCAACACAAAGTAGTTTTTATTTTTAATTACACATTGTAATACCACCTTTTGGTTAGGTGATTCATACACTCACATTTGAGTCTATATAACCCTACAATCCTAGGTTAGTGTAAAACCCAACAATCCTAGGTTAGTTTAAAAATGTAAAATAGTGATTCACCCATCGTGGGGATAGGTTCTGTTAGGTTAGGTGGGCACATGTTACGAAATTAGTCGGACGTTAATGCCCATCGTATATTCGTGTTCTGCATTATTAGTGGAGTGGGAATATACCATTTTCTGTGAAATTATTGTTATTTTTTTTGCAGAAAAGCCCCCTAAACTTAATAATTAACCAAACGAAATGTTAAAAAGACACGTAGACAATGTTCGACGATGTTATCAAGTTATTAACAAATTTTCTATATGTTATTGTAAACACATTTCGTAGGCCAACATAATTGACCTTAGCACACACAACTTGCAAACGCAATGGTTAATACTACATATATTTTAACATACCTTAGAACTGTGGATCTGAAGCGTTTCAACATTTCTGCCGCTCTTTCCGCGACATTGCAGGGTTTCATTTCCCCTCACCTAATTAGGGAATACAACGATTCGGTGAGGTTAATGATGTCCTGTTGGCGTTGGTGACTTATCTTTTATTCACCTTGCTAGAACTCATGACTGCACACAAAAACTACCGCAACATATAACGTAAAATACAATAAATAAAATTTTAAGCAAACCTGAAATAAATTTAAAAAATATTAAACACGTGAGAACGCACTACGAGTAATCTCTTATACAGGTATCAGAAACGAAAGAAATCGGCACAACGAGAAATAATAAAGAGAGGATATTAATAAAAAAAAAATTAAACCAGTAAATGAATTATTATTGGTTAAACAAGATAATCGCGCCAATTCTCTGGCACGTGTATCGACCACATCTCGCCAACAACACACGGAACGAAGGTTTGTAAACCAATGGCCACTATACTTTCACCTTGAGCGTGATCTTGTGAGTATGCAAGAAACATTAAAATCAAAGTACGTTAGCATCACGTCATTAATAATTAGCATAATAAGATACAAGTCTTTTCGAAACCCATTTGTAAGCGATAAATTAACAATTACGTTAAAACTTTAGAACTATTTCCTCTCTTTGTGCTGGCAACCTAACGGCATAACTGTATCCGCGCTCGCCACTGTTTGTAATGTTATATGCATGTAGCTAACGGCTAGGGTGTTTTTTCAAATGTTGATTTTCAAAAGTTTCTTCCCGTCGTGAACCGACTATAGTTTAGACATGACTATTAGTTACGAGCAATGCAAAGTGGGCCTAGAGGACCAAGAGAGAACTGCTTTGGATGCCCAAGGGAAAGGATCCTGGAAATTCAAAGGTATGCCTTTTAGATTGTGTAATGCCCTTGGTACCTTCGAACACCAGAAAGAAAATGTCTTCCCTTCAGACACCTGTAAGATTTAGCTAAATTATTTTATTTCTCTAGGAAGGAAATCTAAATAGTCTGTATTCTATTAAGCAGCTGCAACCGAATTGAAACTGTTTAATAAGAAGTGCCATTAAAAAAAAAATGATTGTCTTGCAACATAAATGTGTCTGCCCGCGGCATTGAAACAAACCCCGAGAATAACAAAGTAATAATGATTGGCGAACACGAACTGACAAAACCGAAGTGTAGAATTCTCTCAGCTCGTGTTCGTTCTACCATAGATTTTTACTTGGGTTCGCTACAATTGTCAAGCCACTGCATAACTGACTGAGACTAAAATGAAATTTAATTTTACCACCAGGTACGAATTTGCTTTTAGTAAACAAAGTAAATTTGAGATATCTCCCCCCTCCCCTCAACCACTTAAGACTTTTTTCCAGTCACGTGTTTCCCGAACAGAAATGACACGTTCATTGGGGATATTTATGGCTATGATGTAGGATTCGGAGCTGTTTCATGTCATATTCAGGATTAGAAGTAGAGGCCATTAGAATACTTCAGTGAAGTACTGCAAAAGCCTGACATATATTACTGTGTGACATGCAACAATCTTCTGGAATAGTGAAGGCAAATTCACAGTTTATCCCTATCTAGATGGTAGACATTTTATTCCAAGAACAGCCCACACTTCATTACACTGAATACAAAATTTAAAGACTCTCGAAGTTTTAATAGGCTAATTGAGACAGAATATTCCGGAATATGAATTTCGCTTATAGCTCAGATCTGAATGCATTCACAGGAATGCAGATTCATTTAACAGGAGGCCTTGCGAACCATTTAGTCATCATTGGGAATGTTAAAAAGGAAAAACAATTGAGGTGAGATGCTGAAAGTAGGAAGGACCAGAATCCCAGATCCCATATTTGGTGATGTGTCGACTAGAAGCGATGAGGATATTTGGGCAGGACAACTAAATTATCCCACTTTGTAACAACTACTACTGTTTAAATATGTTGGCTTTTGGCCAGAATGGGAAGAGTCTTCCAGTTTGAGCACAGAAGTCTGGGCATTCTGGAAACAATGGCACTATCTCATACTAAATAATTGTGTATTTTACCAGAACAGGAAAAGTAATAATGGCAACCACACACCCTTACAGTTTGTCCTTCCAGAATGCAAGGTCCAAACCTATTAAAGTAACTGCATAATATGGCAGCCAGTGGCTACTTTGGGGTTAATAGGATCCTCGACAGAGACTGAGATTCTTCTGGCTTCATTACCGAAAGAAAGGACGTTGAGAAGTGGTGACGAATATGCGACACTTGTAATGCGAGAATGGGACCGAGGACTTGGGCCCAAGTTCAGTTTTATATATGCAATGATGGGGCCATATTCGATACAATGGTAGTTAATATTCTGCTCTCTTGCCGGTCACAGTAAGAAGTAATCGGAATCGACTATTGGCCCAAAATTTCTTCACAAGTTGGCTTGAGGTCATTCTCCTCCAAAACCAAGCAGCATTAAATATGGTCGGTGCACTCGTAAAACATGTTTTCGCGAGTTTTGGGGTTATAACAGCACTCCATTCCTATCAGCGACAAAGTTTACAAATTGCCGTTTTCCGAGACGTAAGAAATATTCTGGGGGACCAAGAAGACTAAGACTACAATTTTAGGCCCTCAGTCGGATGGAATTGTCGAGAGGTTTCTCACACTCTTACAGTACCAGTCTATCTACATGGCAGACAACCAAAAAGACTGCAATTCAAAGGTGCCACGGTTTATACTTGCTTACTGTTAGGCAGTTCACGAGTCTACAAGGTTTATCAATACTTTCAAGGATATTGTTTGGAAAAGAGTTAGGCATCCCTAGTAACCTGCCATTTGATAGACCGATAGGGAGCTGTCACCCAGAGTATGCCAGCGAATTACTATTCAGTATTCATGAATTTTCCCGAAAGCACCTCAAAATAAACAGTGACGGGATAGAGACACGGTAAGACTGGAGAATGTCAGGTAAGGTATTTCAAAACAGACAAATTGGTGTGGCTGTACAAACCACAGAGACGAAAAAGGTATGGCCCGAAGGTACAGAGTTGTTGGGAAGGCCCCTACAGGATTCTGAAATCAATCAATGTAGCTGTATTTCGATTTAATCATCAAAGCTGCTACCCAAAGCCTAAAAATCTTCACATTGTCCAACTGGCACTATACAGAGGTCTAGATATTACAGATTCTGTTCAAGGCGAACACACTTAAGGGGAGGCAGTGTTTTATGTGTCCGCGAGGCAGCGTGCCCATTCCCTTCCACCCGAGCGTGCATTGATACGAGCATTATAACTGGAGTATGATTGGCAGAGTTACAAAATAGCAGTGAACACTAACATGTACCACAAAGAGGCTATCGGGAATGATGCTATTCCCATTCCTGGAAGACAGAATGATTTGGGTAGTCGTTGCGCAATTTTTATGTAATCACTCTCTTCCACCCAGCACGATTCAAGGTGCCAAGAACCTTATGGGGCAGATCAGCTCAGATAAATAAGCTGCGGTGTGCCTCTGTGTAGTCTTGTACGGCAATTAGTGTCATTTGTGTATCACCATCGGATCGACGCTTGGCGACACAGTGATCAACGATTGCAGTCTACAAGCATTGGGAGAATAGAAAGTGAAATTGACCGGCTAGAATTTGGGGAAGTGGAAAATAATGTGAGAGTGGCAGACATTTGGAATTACAATGTATGGCAGTGAACATTTTGAGCATCTATGAAGAATCTAACCCTCAACATTTGTTTTATACACTGAAGTGCTAAAAAAACTGGTATAAGCGTGCGTATGCAAATAAAATAGGTATGGAACCAATCAGAGTAACGCGATGCGGTCGGCAGCTAGATCGGTTACTGCTGCTTCAATGTCAGGTTATCAAGATTTAAGTGAGTTTGAACGTGGTGTTATAATCGGTGCACCAGACATGGGACATAGCATCTCCGAGGTAGCGATAACATTTTGATGTTCTCGTACGACCATTTCACAAGTGTATCTTGAATATTGGGAATTCGGTAAAATATCACATCTTCCACATCTCTGCGGCCGGAAAAAGATCGTAAAAGAACAGGGCAAACGACGACTGATGAGAATCATTAAACATGACCGATGTGCAACCCTTTCTAAAATTGGCGCAGATTGGATTTGTGGAATGCCCTGCAGGATTAATGGTGTGAATTGCCTCCTGCATACCTTCAGACATTAGTCGAGTCCATGATACGTCGTCTTGCGGCACTTCTGCATTCTCGCGGGGGCCCTAGACGATATTAGGCAGGTGTACCAGTTTTTTTGGCTCTTTAGTGTAAGTCACGAACTATTTCTCAAAGCCATAGATACTGCGATAAAAAAGTTGTGATATAATCAAGAATGTTTTGAATTGAGTCTACAAAATAACATAAATAATGTAACAACATATGTAAAGGACGAATTACATAAAATGGGTTACATGATGGGAAACATATAGAAAAATAATAAAGAGAATAAAAGTATGTGAATTTAAAGTAAGTANATATAGAAAAATAATAAAGAGAATAAAAGTATGTGAATTTAAAGTAAGTAAAATGTTTTTAAATAAGGGTTTAAAAATAAAGAAAAGATTACTTACAGATAGGCGAAACGTAGATCAAAATTTGGTAAATTATAACCAATATTCGTAAAAATGTGGAATATTTTTAGGCAGCAGAAGATTAGCACAAATTAAATTTCATCTAATCGCAAATTAAATAACATGTAATGTACATAAATGTTGTCAGATAGGGTTAAAAAAAGATATAAATAATATCAATTTTAATATAGATTAAAAATATAGGAAACTTAACTGTAATAATTACAATGCAGTGATCTAATTTTACCTATGTGAATGATATATTTTAAATACATACTTAACATATATAATTTAATATAGCAATATCGTTAATTTTCGTATAAAATTTAATATTCTGGTGTTATTTAATTGCGCTATTTTCTCTTGAGTGAATGAAGAGATTTAGACGGATCGCAACCTCGTGGACTTGACAGTCGAACGCATTCTCATAAGAAATCAATGTGTTAGGTATTATTGTGGTTTTCGCAATCTTTNCTCGTGGACTTGACAGTCGAACGCATTCTCATAAGAAATCAATGTGTTAGGTATTATTGTGGTTTTCGCAATCTTTCACTATCCGGAGAGTAGTAAGTAGAGTATTGGTTCTGAATATATATATTTTTTANTTATTGTGGTTTTCGCAATCTTTCACTATCCGGAGAGTAGTAAGTAGAGTATTGGTTCTGAATATATATTTTTTTATTCATTATATTTAACGAAAATTATATTTAAAGTTATAAACAATACAAGTGTTGTTTTTAACAATAATTTAAGCCAAGTGAAAGTATGTGTTGAAAATATGTATTTCTTTGTATTAAAATTTTGATTTTTAAATGAGGTTGAGCAATGCATAATATCTGGGCCAGGACCAACCCATTATATACTACTACTCCTGTTGAAGAGCTGATGACTATCTACCTTTAGGCATAATGCAAGGTTGGATGCATACGTAACTATCGCCACTGTGCCCTCACTACACGTTCATAATCATCTTATCCCCAAAAATGCAACCGAAACATAGTTTTTAATGCGTGTTTACTGAAGCAATGCACAACTCATTTTCATTTTGAAATGTTCTTAAATAACAGCTGTTGATAACATGTCGCTTATTTGACCACTGTTTATTTATTGGCATTTTAAATGTATGTACACAATACATATGATACACATTCACTGTACTGATAACTGTAATTAAATACTTTCATTTCTTTGCGTTAATGTAAATGATTTTGAAAAAGTAGAATAAACATATATTTTCGAATGAGATGCCTTATTTGTAATGTTTTAGAAAAATTCTTAATTGTTAATTTGTGTGTGCATTTCCGGTATTAATGTCTGATTTTTCAACAAAACCTTTTAACACGAAATATAATCTTAAAACTACTAACCCAACAAAACTGTTTGAGTGTTAACATTTTGTTAACTGCTCTTACCTGACACCGTCATTTCCAGGTATTCCATCTCAGCTATAGCGTCGTACGTCACTTCTGAGTTGTGTTTGTCGAGAACTGCCTGTATCTCGCTTCGTAACTTGTCTTGAANGCTATAGCGTCGTACGTCACTTCTGAGTTGTGTTTGTCGAGAACTGCCTGTATCTCGCTTCGTAACTTGTCTTGAAGGGTAGGGTTCAAAGCCAACTCGTAAAGTGTAAAAGATATGACGGACGAAGAAGTTTCGAATCCAGCCACTATGAAAATAAGGGCCTGAGCTACGAAGTCATCGTCCTCTAGTTCTGGAAAATATTTGTAATTAAAACTTACTGCTATATTTTGAATTATCACTAACACCACCATTTTTATCAACATCCCATGGCTTACATTCGGTTGAAGAAATGGAGAGCTTTGACCAATATTTATAATAATTAATTTTCTACATCAAATCGATTAAAGATTATATGTATATTTCCGTTAAAAAATGAAATAATACAATTTTAAATTATTTATGTCGTAGATAATTTTGTAAATTATATATACCAAATCAATAAGAAGTTATAAGAAAATATATATTTAATTACAGCTAAAATGCTTTTCCTTTTTAATTTGACAATACGAGCTTTATTAAATTAAACACCTTCACATTAAACAAGGAATATAAAACATATAAAATTGTAATTAATATTTTAATACTCACTGGAATTTACTTTGTCGTTTCTGATGTTTTTGATCTCATTGTATCTATTATCTTGCTTTATTTCTTCTAAATCATTTGCATCTTCAGCTTGGACTTCGCCCTCATTCTTCATCATCATCAGTATATCCACAAAGTCTTTACGGACTACTTTGTTCTTCTTTCGATAATCAACAACATCCCAGAATGTCTTGCGGGCGTAGTTGTCGATTGTTCCGTCGTAAACTTTAACCCCCAACAATTTTATCAGCCATGGCGCAAAAATAGTGAGGACGGAGGAAAACTGCTGAACTCTTGTTGGTTCGAATAACTTCCTCATAGTTGATCGGAATTCGCTTTTGGGATCTGCTAGGGCGTTGGCATTCACTCCGAAGGCGCATGATGCTATGATGTCTGTGGAATACCTGGCCACTGTGTCCTTCACATCACACTTTCCTGACAAAAATAAATAAATAACTTTTAGAATGAGAAGCACCAAATAAAAGTTTTGATAAGATTACAACAATTATATGTTTGTAAAGAAACACTATTTAAGAAATTAATCTGAATCTTCATTCCTATATGTTAAAAGTGGTAATTGTAAATGGCAGTAGGTCACTGAAATTAAAAGTTAAATCAAAATTTTTTAAAATCTGGTGCATTTATACAGACTTATTTTTTCTTTGATTGTTAGGTTGTACTTAATTCATGAATTTAAATTAGAATATACGATTAAGATAGCATTTATTATGTTTCGTAATGAGAGTATGGGACATCAAGTGTTTACGCATCATACTTACCCCATAAATTCAAATTGTATAAAATCATATTGTTTAATTTTCGGTTAGTTATAGATTTGTTGGGCGGATCCAGATACATATTAAGGTTATGGAGAGAGGAGGAGGAGGTGTCCTAATTCATACCAACTTATACATATGTGTTTATACGTTAATATGTAGTAGATACGTGACCGGATACATAAAAAGCGAGTTGTTAATCTTTGCTTACTTGACGTGAGCGGAATCCTTAGGACAAGTAACTAGGCTCACAAATATGCGATATAGTGCTTAAAGTGATTTCTTAAGGTTATAAAAGCCCTGGAACGTTGCGATCGGAAATGTATTATGCAGCGATAAATTGGAAACTACTTGCTACTAAGCAATGAAAATTGGAATACAGGAAATAGTTTACAAGGCAGATGACTACACTAAACAGCATTACGGAGAGTTTATCCCTTTATAAATTAAGTAGTGGTTGGCACCTTCGAATTGCTTAGTATTATGTAACCCTGCGATTGAAGCAATTTTACATGCCATGTTAGTATTAAGCTTAAAAAAGCAATAAAAAAGGTTGCCTACATAGTACCCGCTAATCCAGACCGTTAAAGCAGAAATCACAGTTTAGCTGGACGGTAGGTTAATGGTTGCCTGGGAGGTAGGCAGACTTAAACCTTTTTCCAAGACACACCAACTGACAACCTGGTTAATTTTTTTTTCCTAATACATGTAAATGTCACCTCAGTAAATAGTGTTAGTGTAGGGAGACCAAAAAACACTGACACTGGTTCCGAGTATCAGTAATTTTTTTCCGAATGCGCAGAGTTTAGATACGATCGAAGTGCGAGCCACCCATCTCCATACATGGACGAATGCGATGCTCATATGAATGACACACATTATGCAACATTCCGGGATTATCCTTTACAGTTCGGCATTCATCTTGAATACATTGCCAGAGATCCTCCACATTATCCACGTCAGTTGCATACACCTGGGCCTTCAAGTGACCTCAAAAGTAGATGTAGAGTTTAGGTTCGGTAATCTGGATAGCCAACCCACTGATCCACCTCGACCAATCAAACACGCTGGGTACCGCGCATCTATATACTGCCATTCTGTGTAACTGAAGTGCGCTGGTGCACCATCGTGTATGTACCACGTTTCTGCTCTTAGATACAATGGTACACTTTTAAGTAGTTGTGGCAAGTCATCGTCCAAACGCCGATAAACTGAAGTGAATGCACGTCCAACTGGTAAATGTCAAGTTGGAAACTTTTTGGCCTATCGACGACGTGCAGGTGCTGTATTACAAATAATTTCCCCATACATGAGATGCATTACTACACTCATTACTACACTCCATCACACACGTTGTGAACAACTGTCTACTGTGTAATCTACCAACGCATTGCTAGCAGGCGGGCATACTCGTCGCCGCATGGTACGACAACAAGAACCAATGCAATGGAGCACTATACCGCAATAACTTCTCAGCGGTCCAATGTTATATAGCTGTTGCCTTAGGACAGGGACATTAGCCAGGAAATCAGTTTTACACCTATCGCACGACAGTGGCACAGGGCCCACCGCCCAGGCAACCAATAGTATGGTTTACAACCTGACATGTGCTGTCTCAGGAAACAGTAGGTAATAGCGAGAACTACTAAGGGGGACCTTCTTTATTGCTTTATTAATGCTGATTACTAACATGTCATGTAAAAATAATGGCGTGTGGGGAGTGCACCGAGGGCAAGGCAACACCCTCCGAGTGACGGTCTTTCCAGCTGGGACCCGTAGGTGACCGTCATCCCCGAGCATGACAGAAATGAAACCCTAGAATGGAACGGCGCTGGAATGCAATTTTACATGTCATGTAAAATTACTTCACGTGCAGGGTTATAAAGTTTTAAACAGTTGGAGGGTGACAGTCCCTATTTAATTTATTAATGNGTAAAATTACTTCACGTGCAGGGTTATAAAGTTTTAAACAGTTGGAGGGTGACAGTCCCTATTTAATTTATTAATGTTAAACTCTATGTAATTCGGTTTTGCTTACTCATATGCCATGTAAATGTTAGCCTGGATGCCAATTTTCGTTGCTTAATCACACGTGGTAACCAATTTATTGTTGCATTACACATTTTCAATTGCAACGTTACAGGGCTTCTACCACCCTAAGAAATCACCATTTTAAACCCTGAAGAATATGTTTCAGTTCCTAAGTACTCCTCTCACGCAGGGTTAGTATAGATTTACGTCTCGCAATATATACACACATATATAAAGACACTCACATGCTTGATGTTTTTAATGAACAGTTTACGAATACACAATTAAGGTAATAAGGAAAATTTAATCAAATTATAAAACTAAATTTACAAAATCTATGCATTCATATTTCTGCACGTTATGCCCATCAATCTTAATGGACAGTTCAAGGATTAAAAAAAGTAACAAGGTTAAATTTAAAACAGAAAACATTACAATTTGATAGCAAGCGATAAATAAATGCCTGTGTTTCTTTAAGAAAAATTACAGAAAGTCAAATACTATCATAACTCGGCTCTGCTTCACATTTAATTCTCACTGCTTCAAATAAAAATTGTACATATGCAAATGGAAATTTACATAATTGATTTTAATAAAAATGCGATTGACTAAACAGTGACTAAATTTATGACATACTTTCCCTGTTGACAACGCAGTTTACTTTCAGGTAGAATTACTAACGATTAAATATTCTGTTCAATGCAACAACCAATATACCTCTACATTACTGATGTTTGGCCATTAAGAAATGTGTTAGATTTGTCCCTTTATAGTTGTGCGCATTTCCGCATTGTCACAATTCCGTAATGAGAGCTGGCTACTTATACTGCTAAATACAAACTTCGTCAACAGCACAAGACGATACTAACATGGGAACCGACAACGTACGTCACAAGCTAGGTGAAGGAGGGAAAAAGAAAGTGGCTACCGGCGCACGGTCTCATCTCCTTTGCCGCCACAGAGGAAGAACAGAGACTCAAATAAAATACCTGCTATATAGCTACAAATATTGCTCTGGGGACGAAGGAGACGCCTGTTGTTTTGTATTGGTGTGTACAGGGTAGATAATATCAGTCACTCTCTGCGACAGTTACCAATGTTTCCTGTCTTAAAGCATTGTTCACGAGCACAAATATGTGTTGTGCTTTCACAGTAATAGCTGGACTCTGGTCAATTTTCGGAGCCTAATTGGCAAAGTGTAGCCAGTGGTTCACTTACTGAATAGCGCAGATGCGTAAATGCACGAAGTTAATTATAGTGTAAAATGAAACGGGTAGAGGTTTTATAAATTAATTACTGTGGACAAAGGACGTTAAGATTTTTATAATTAAATTGTATTCATTATTTAACAATGCTACGAAACTGGTACGAAAAAAAGTGAACTAGCTGANAAATTGTATTCATTATTTAACAATGCTACGAAACTGGTACGAAAAAAAGTGAACTAGCTGAAGATGTTTTAAAAAACAATGGGATATTCTATGTAGAATGCTTTTTCAATTCGTATAAATACTTAATAAATTATGAAAACTGGCACAGTCTGCATTAAAATTAAGTAATAAAATTTATTTACTCAGTTTTAATTGAGACATAAACATGATGTTAGAGTAAATTCGAATGTAAGATGTCTCGATGGATGTTATTCAAGTAAAGCAGTCTTGGTTATCCAGAATGTGTGACTCATAGAAAAATACAAAAATATTCAGCCTAGAGAAACTTTTATTACCATTTGAAGTATTCTATGAAATATTTTACTCTCAACTAATGGTTACATGTTCACTTAGGTGTGAGCAAAATAGTAAACTGATATTCAACAATTATCAAACAACTTACTTGTTTTAAAACCTAGCGAGCTGGCNTGAGCAAAATAGTAAACTGATATTCAACAATTATCAAACAACTTACTTGTTTTAAAACCTAGCGAGCTGGCGCAGTCATATATGGGACTTGTATTCGTGAGTAACAAAGGACTGAATGTCATGTGTTAGATTATAGTTTCCCTAAAATAACGTCATCACCCATGGCCACATCCTTCCCTGATTCTCTTGAAAGTTTTTACTGTTTTATTTATCTGTCGCTAATGCTCTTGGATTCTACGAGACGTAAAGTAATAAATAAAATCTAGAACTTGTTTCAGCTAACGATTACATGCCTTCAATACACTATACACAAACATCAGTGCTCAGTCTTGTAAACAACAGCATATGCCATCAAGTACGTGTAACACCTGACTTGCAATTGCAACTAAACAAATGAGAAAGTAGTGTCTATGCAGCTTTAGCTACTTCAGTTTAGGGAGTTGGATGTGCATGGGGTACAGGAGGGCTCGTACCTGCTAGATTGTTCAGTTCTCGGTGGCAAGAAAAACCTCTTAACACCGCTGACACCACAAATCCTAATAACAATCATCATTCTGCATCTTCCATGCTAGCGTTGACTGAAAATGACTGGAAGGTGATAATTATATTTGCTTTAATTCACTTAGTTCATTTATGTGTAATGCATTTATAAAAACCACAAAGAATGTAACCCTTTTTTTAAAAAGAAATAGCGAAATAAGGGGAGCGAGGCAAAAAACTCCTCCCCCCCTCAAACCCGGCACACACACGAAATTCACCACTGCACAGGTTGTGTAGTGAATCTTTAAATTTATTTTGATTTACCTTATACTCTACATTCAAAGTGCTCTCTGAAATAGATGTACATTACCTTTTGCCATCTCCTTATCAATGCAGGACAGCAACTGCTCCCCGCACTGGTTCATAAGATAAAACATCTTCTTTAACTTGCCGGACGTAAATGTGGGTGTGAGTTTGATCCTCATGTTTCTCCATTCTTTGCCTTTCAGAGCGAACAAACTTCTGGAGAGCAAAGATCTGCGGTTTTTCAGAGGTTCGACGGACCTGTCCAGAAAAGAATGCGCATCTTTCACCAAGACATCCCTGNTTTCAGAGCGAACAAACTTCTGGAGAGCAAAGATCTGCGGTTTTTCAGAGGTTCGACGGACCTGTCCAGAAAAGAATGCGCATCTTTCACCAAGACATCCCTGACCACATCAAGGTCACGGACCAACAGTATGGGCTTTTTGAAGATGAATAATCCCACGACCTTGTGACTGGGGTTGTCGTCGTACACTCTCTTGAGGCACTGACCAATGTGCTCCCTCTGCATGATCACATCACTGGTGTTCCCCAAGAGTGACGTGGGCTGTACATAGTGGACACCTCTTCTCTTCCAGTATTTGTAGGCGTTGGTGAAGTACAGATACACAGCGACCAAGCATGTCGCAATAGCGACTACAATGTCAGCTGCTACATAGCTGAATATAACTGCCATTGTGGTCAGTTCTATTTATTACAGCGCCTGCAAGCAAAAATAAAATAAATATATCACTTACTAAATTGGGAAATGCAAAATAAATAAGCAAATAGCAATATAATTCTGTTGTAAATTGCACAATAATTTAAAAATTGGGAAGAGGTGAAAGCGTTTAACAGCGTTTACAATTGTGAAAAAGAGACATCATTCTTATAAACCTATGTATACACAACCAACAGTTAGTTTTTCAACAAACATTACTCTTGCAATGCCTTTCTTTGTTTCTCTTCCTCAGACTGACTACTTGTAACTGTGGACATATCGAGCCAAATCGGTAAAATAATAAAAATTTAGAGTTTCTTTAGCACTCAGTATATTAAAGCAACCTTAGATATTTAGAAGATAACACAGAATGGTAAAAATTCTGTATCTGGGCAGATAGATAACTAAAATATAAACGAATTATGATTCGATCACAACATACAAAACGGAACCAACGAGCGAAGTATTTTCCCTTAAAGATAATCATGTCGGCAGTAGGTACAAAAAGTGGTGAGATATTTTATTTAAATTAAGCTTTATCTATATATAATATAAATATATTTAAAAACATTATTTACTCAGTGCCTGTGTATTAATATTCGGCCAGCAATGTATGACCTAAGCTCTAAAAAATTGGTTTTATCTTAAGAGCATTCTCAATGGCCGTTCTCTCTAAGGCGAGGAGGCTGGCCGGCAATGATTCGCGCCTAGTACCTGATATTACCTACGCTATCAGTACCCAGTTACGCAGTGGTTAATAGCCCTGTGTAATCGGGAGGTCCTGTCGTCTTGAGTTTATGCATAATAACCGTGTTGCCTAATTTAGTAACTTTTAAATTAGTGTAGTTTGCCATAAACATTAAAGCCACACATATCACATTTTTTGTACATGGCAGCTGTTTTATCGTTAAAATACAATACACACACTTCAAAAAATTTCTTGAAATCCGGTGAAGTGCTGTAAAGAATTAGCCATATTTCTCCGTAAATTAAGGGACGTTTAATGTACGGCGTTTATATAAATTACCTACATGCAGGGAAATATTTGTGTAACTTAAAAAAACTTACTCGTTGTCATTAACACAAAGTTCCAAGGCAAGTATTGCATGAATGTGAAATTTGACGGGAGCCTTTTGAGCAATTCCTGAGATATCGCTGAAGTAGATTATTTATTTTACTTATTTTTTTCTGGTCATGACGTCTTAAAAAATTTCTTATAAAAGAAGTAACGTATTACTATACTCACTACTTGCAATAAGTACTGTCAGAATAGCAAGTATTTGAAAATGGAAAAATGATTAGGTATGTATTACATTCTAACCTAAACGGTTATTCTGTCAAAAAAAAAATTGTATTTTAAAATAATATGGGGATTTTTTAGAGTGGCCTGACATGTAATTTCTTCGCCAAAATATCCGGCAATCGGTTGTCTAATTCTCTAGATATTGTATCGTAACATTATGTTTTAGAGAAAACCGTCAGCAAACTTAAAGGACCAATGAGAACACGAGTCTCTGAGTATAATTCTAACAGTGTAGACTGTTGACGTACCAATTTTAGTATATATAAGTTGAAAGCCTTCTGAGGTATGACTTTGTACTTAAAAATTTAAATACTACCGTAATTAAATGAGCATTCAGTACTGTCAAAAAGCGTAAAAGTCGAGTGACTTCACTAATTATACTCAATTTCCCGAGTCTAGTAAAAACAAATGTTCAGATTCGAATATTTTTAGGGTGAGGGGGCCCCACTCTCGCGAGTTTACTGACTCGTATAAAACACACAGGCTCACAGACGGAATGCGATTTAGAAGAATAGCTTCACCATAGTAAAATAATGTAAAAATTACTTTAAGAATGAAAATCTGTTATGATTTAGCAATACATGATTCACACAATATTAAGAGCAATCATTTAAATGAGTTGGTTTTTCAGAAAAAAATATCTCATCATAGTGCAACATATTTAATTTAAAGAGTTATCATTGTTGATATCCCAACATCTGTTGATATTCCTGCTGGCGATGCATTTACACATCCGAATGAGGCTTATGTGTACCAACAGTATAAGCTAACTAAAAGAGATACAAATGAGGGTTATGAAAAACCTTCAACTATTGACCTTTGTGAGAATTTCTTCCCATTCCAGTTCTCAAGAGTAGAGATCTCTAAGCATGGCAATATAATTGAAAGTATTGACAATCCTGGCATCACTTCGACTATGATGCATGCATTGCTTAGCTCAGAATCGGAATCATCGTACTTGCAACTAGCAGGGGTAGAAAAAGGCAAATATTTTAAGGCAGATGGATATAATGAACTTGTCTATCCATTAAGATATTTGTTTGGGTTTATGAGCGATTGTAATGATATATTCTGGAAAGGGTACGAGATTGCATTCATTCGAAATTCTCATGATGATGTTTCTGTTTACAGAAGGCCTAAAACACAAGCAGATGGATCTCCTGATATTATTCCAGAGGCTGGCAAAATTGTTTTTTGAGAAAATGGAAATAATGTGGCCAGTTGTTGAATACGCGCCTAATTATGGAGACGAAATTAAAGCAAAACGACACAAACTACACAAAATTCCCATAGGATTGAATTATTGGCAACGTCTTGAAAAACCTGTACTTACTGGTGCAAATTCATTCCAGTTTGATATAAAGGATCAGTTCAACTCAATCCAATTCGATATGCCTGACTTTGTCATTGTTGGCTTTCAGCTAAACAGAAAAGAAAATACTGATCAAGACAAACATGGTTCAATTTTTGACCATTATCATGTTAAAAATATTTCTATTAAGAATAGTAGGAATGCAGTGTTCCCTAAAGTGAATTGGAACTGGATATCGAGGATAAAATTTTAGATAAGACGTACATTGCCTACAATGATTTTAGAAATTCAAAGACCAAGCTTGATACTCCTTACCGTAACAATTAACTATATCATAACCCTGATGCACTTGCTTCTAGGAGACCATTGTATATTGTTGATTGTTCTTACAGAAAAACCTCTATNTTTGTTTCTAGGAGACCATTGTATATTATTGATTGTTCTTACAGAAAAACCTCTATTGTAAAGGATCGAACTAATCTGAAACTTACAGTTGATTTTAATAAGCCAATCGAAGCTACAACTATTTACAATGCGGTTTATATATAAGCCAAAAAAACCATATTTATGATGTTAAAAGTGAAAGCATCACTGAAGATAACTAGTGCGCGAACATGTATGATTATTTTGTTTTTAATAGGTCATTTCCCATTAAAAACATTAATTTTAAAGATTCAATAAGTAAAAACAAAGTATGACTGCCATACATGAATACGTCATCAGTCCATTCATCTGACAAACATTATTTAAGGTGGAGATCGTATATATATTTCATAGTCTCACTCCTTTTCAATTTTGTAGTGCCCCCATGGTAGTGTATTAATACCATCTTTAAGAATAAATCTTTTGTCATCATCGGAACTTAATGCTTTTTTTCTCAACTCTATTGTAAACAGTTCATGTTTATTAGATCTTATGAGATTCATACTTTTGTACACCACTTCTTTTCCAAACAAGCACTTTTTGTAGTCATCAAAACTTATCTCATTCCTGACTACAGTATTTTTCACACCCTTTGCTCTTTTCTTTACATCACCTTCCACATTTAAGGCATACATTTTGGCTCTTAAACCAATAAATTCTTCCATTATTTTCCCATTACATTCATCTTTCATTTTGCCTATAATTTTCTTATTTATTTGAGGCATGTTATATCTATTATTTTTTGGATAATCACTTGTATCAAAATGATCGATCATTTCTTTCATGTCACTGTAGAAGTCTGGTGTTTTTAAAAAATATATGTACGAGTCAGTATCTTGATAGCACAGTTCAATATTTTTCCCATACTTTGGATTCATCACATTATAGTGAAAATCGTACATTAAAGTCTTTGACAAGTCAAGTATGCTCATTCGAACATAAATGGGCTTGTTAAAACACAGCTTTGTTTTATTCATGTGAACTGCGACCAAAGAGTCAGTAAATATTGTTCTATCTTTAAAATTTGGTTTAGCCACTAATTTATCCACTTGCTTGCTGCTTGTGCACAACCGTATATCCACTCTGTTTCTAATGTTCTCCATTGTTTTGCCGAATGCAGAGTTGTTCATTAGTTTATATAAGTCCTTTTCAAAATCATTAGATGCCTTCATTCGCATATTTGTGTTTAGATCAATATAGGACTTGAGCCAGTCTGATTTGTCAAACTCCAGAAGCACTGTGGATCTTCTTCAACTTCATTCCGAGGGACAGATATTGCTTAAGATTTACGTAGTGCAGTAGATATATTTCTTTATCATATAGGGTAGTTAATAATTTAGGCATTTTCGAACCTTCAGGTATTCTGTTCTCTGGAGCCAGTGGTAGATCTTTGTGGAGGTCGTGTAGTTCATGCGGATACTCCAAATCAACTTCCAATATATAGCCTTTTGTGGCATCATCTCGAATTTTTGTCACATCTATTTTTGTATTTCTCCACTTAAAACCGCCGTAAGGTAAATACTGACTCATAGCCCATCCATATAAGTTATTGGCATCCAGGTATGCCAGATAAGAGGCTTTAACTTTGGCATCATAATCATTCATGTATTAATTATTTGCATTGGCATACCTCTTGCAACATTGTGATATTCCACCACGAATACCTATTTCAATCATCAAAATCATGTTTTAATCCGTTAGTAGTTCTAGTTCTGTTTTAGTATTTTTGAGCATAGCATACCACGCTAGTCCTAGTGCTGTGAAATACCATGCAGGTTCTAGCTTATATGTTTTGAGANGCTAGCCCTGGTGCTGTGAAATACCATGCAGGATCTAGCTTATATGTTTTGAGATATACATCTCTAAAGTTTTCTATAATATCAGCCAATATCAACACATCTGTTTTGTTATACAACTGTGTATACTTTCCTAAGGATTTGATGTTGAAAGTTTTCCACACCTTTTTTGCAAACTTGTAGTCTTCATCTGTAATATCACATTTGTTGAGTTTGTTGTAAAATGCATCCTTATTAGGTAGTGATGTCTCACAAAATTTTTCAACACTATCCATGTAGTCATATCTCTAAACGCCTTTCCTTGTAACACGATCTAGAAGTTCATTGGAAAAATGTTTACTCGTTTCCCGGAATTGACTTCTGGAAAGATTGCTAGAGAGCTTATCGATGCTGCTAGCCATCAATTTAAATGAGTCAATAAATCTTAGATTTACGCCCTCACATGCATGTTTAGTTAAAGAAATATATTTTTCCTCATTGTTGAGAATTATGTCAATTATATTTTCATCGATANCCCAGCTCCTTTACAAATAAATGTGTGTCATATCCAGATAGATTGTGTATAAACACAGGAACAAAACATGGATTTCTATAGGATAAGTTACAATCTTTGTGTGCGGCTCCTCTAAATTTACCTGTAAGGTGGTCATAGTCTCTCACAGAGTCTCCATCCAGTCTTTTCACATATATGACAATGGGTGGCTGTATGATAACCAATCTGTTCTTTCTTGGTCAAGGGAACCATTGGTTTTTAATTTTTGTAGACATCTCCTATTGCCTTTGCTTCCCCCATTAACATCTTGACGAATACCCTAGATGCATCAGATCCTTCATTAGTTACTGTAGCCTTATAGTATTCGTGTTCATATTTTATATAGTAACTGAAACTAATAGGCTTGCGTTTTTGGTACGGCTTCGTGTAGGAGTCGTTGGGATTTGGTTGGCAAGTTTCGATTTTAGTTAAAAAAACACTCAAAATCTTCATATATCACAAAACTGACTCTCAAAGAATAATTTTTGTTCTTGAATCTTAGTATGTTATTTCCTTTATGTGGAAGTTCAACTCTTACTCCATCATGATCTCGGCAGTCTACTTCGTGAACATTTACCTTACTTTCAGAATAGAAATGTTGCAAGCATCTATCACATATGTATATTTTATGTTCATGTCTTGACACCTGTGACCTAATAAGTTTCGAAGGACTTTTTAGCCATCAGTAGTGGTCATTCGCTTCATCTTTGATGGAGAGCGGATTAATACGCTTAACCACCTTATTTTTTGTTATTTTTGACGGATAGATTATATATTCCTTATAATCCTTGTTTTCTTTTTCTTTATATTTATATACATTAATTGATATCCTGCTTCTTTTCTCAAAGGTCGGTATGCCATCCAATTTCGTAGGAAATTGCATACCCTTAAGTGCTTCGTCAAACTCATGTTCATATCCAAATACTTATTTGTTCACTCTTTGAGGTTCCTTTTGTGCTGGATGTAGTGCGGATAGAATAGACCACAAAAAACATTTTTGATCATTGTTCTTAACATCAATTGCTGCTTGCTTAGCTTTGATTTTTTCTGGAAGATCAACATAAGAGCTACCCTTAAATGGAACATATTTATTTATTCGTACCTCTATATTCAATATCCTATTGAGCACCCACTGAGAGCCCTTTGCTTCAAATGCACCCATTTTAGCTATGATTTTCAATATGCTATCGGTATAATATTTTTCTAGATTAGTTGATTTCAGTATGATTTTGTTCTTGGTTTTAAAAAAGTTTTCTACACATTCAATATTGTCACCAGTTCCTCTTTTGTAAACAGCGACAAACTTCATGTTCACTTTAAGGTCCATTGATTTTAAATGTTTATTAATTATACTGGTGACAGCTCCTTTAATATAGTTAAGGAAATGATTTGGGTCTTTGTATGCATTCTCATTCTTTACACCATAAGTCTTGATCCTACTTTTAAATGCATTTTCAATTTCTTCTACACTGAATCTGAGTGTGTATTTGTGTACTTTGCTCCTCAAGTGATTTTTTAAGAGAGATGGTTTGTAATGGTGGTTACAAGCCTCACACTGTACTTGCTTATCTCTTAGTAACTTCTGTTTTAGTATTAGGCTTTGCGTTATTTTAAAAACTTCCCATGCATTTATAGGTTCTTGCACTGGTACAATACCTTTGTGCAATCTACTTCTCAGATACCTTCTTATTAGAGATGGTTTATAAAAGTGGTTACAAGTTTCACACTTGACAAATGGTTGTTGAGGTATCTTCTTATTTCTTTTCTCAAAAACATCACATTTTAATTTATATTCGTTCTTAACATTACCAGTTGCATTAGCCTTTTTCATTGCCATGGTCGTCTTCGTATTATTAGACATCAGTATACTTTCATTTGTGTTAATATTTATTTATTATATATATATTTTTTTATTTCCCGAACTTATTTTTAGTATACATTTACATTCCGTTACATAAAAAAAAAACGTACCGCTGCTAATTCCTAGAGCGCCTTTTTCCAAACGCAAATTTTAACGCAACTTTTATTCGCTGCACGCAACCGAGCACGAATCGGAATTATCAAAATTTATGGTTATTTTCAAACAATTAGTTTTAAGAAGTGAGTTGAAAACTTATGGGTATTTTTAACCCATTAACATTTAAAAGTGGTTTGAAAACGGGTGGGTATTTTTAACCCATTAGTTTTTAAAAGTGGTTTGAAAATGGATGGTAAAAAGCTATAGTGCGCCAGCGCTGCGTTCGAATCGGTATTTTATATCTACTGTAAACTACTAAAAGGTCAGGCAACCATAATGTTGAACATATGTCATGGCGTCTTGGCTTCGCTCGTGCAAGTATTTCGGTCCACCGGTGAATGAGGATGGCAGCACTACCATTTGATCCAACTGATTGGCGTCAGAATCTTGCATGCAAACGGTGTCGTTAAGAAGGATATCACTATCTGAATTTACTTTGCCTGAAGGTTGCTAGTAAAATTTATACTTTCTGTGTCTATTTCCTCATATTCATATACTAAATATTGACTGAAGAGAGCACAGTCGTATACGATAAGAATAAAAGCTAACTGCAGAAACGGTATTTTTCATAGTCAACTTAGTTATGAAAATACGCTGCATTATGGCAAGTGAGTAACAAACCTCTCCATGACAAAACAATAATGTATATTTTAAGGCATCAATATTTATGAATTNGCTGCATTATGGCAAGTGAGTAACAAACCTCTCCATGACAAAACAATAATGTATATTTTAAGGCATCAAGATTTATGAATTTCACTTATTGTATGTAAAAAGCTACTGCGGCTTTCTAATACAATATCGCGTTGATCAAATTACTNACTTATTGTATGTAAAAAGCTACTGCGGCTTTCTAATACAATATCGCGTTGATCAAATTACTGACCTTACATCACCGAAGAAACTTCATTTGTTGTGGGGGTGTTAAAACGTCATATGTGGCCTTGATGTGGTTTTTTTTCAGCATGCATAACAACATTAATAGTTTCACAGAAAGAAGGAATCTTATCAATGATACTCCAAGTCCTTTATGTAGAGGTTGACGTCGTGTAGCATTTTATGTAGTTGTCTTATTAAGAATGGTTTCAAGTCTGGGTATTCAGAGAATCTTATATTTGATTCTCTTTTATCTTCACCGGCTAGATACATTTGCAGAAATTGGACTTCCTGTCCGGTTTTTGGTAATAAACTTCCAACTAAATGTTAGACACGCCACTGGNATACATTTGCAGAAATTGGACTTCCTGTCCGGTTTTTGGTAATAAACTTCCAACTAAATGTTAGACACGCCACTGGATTTTGAAGGTCAGCATGAACCCATCTTAAGCACCAAATAACCTAATTAAGAAGCAATAGTTATATTAACGGATATTAACCACAAAATGTNCATGAACCCATCTTAAGCACCAAATAACCTAATTAAGAAGCAATAGTTATATTAACGGATATTAACCACAAAATGTATGTAATGGGGGTGCAGATCCATTTACAAATTGTAAAGGTGTTTAGGAGGACTATGTAACAGTTCGAGTTGGACATNATGTAATGGGGGTGCAGATCCATTTACAAATTGTAAAGGTGTTTAGGAGGACTATGTAACAGTTCGAGTTGGACATTTCCACTTCAACACATTCCAGTAGTTTCAGCCTTCTCATTAGTGCATTGTACAACTGAAAATCAAAGGTGCATTAATCATAGTGGCGTCCGTAAACGGAATTTCTCGATAGTTATAATCAGTGAACGATAAAAAGTAACGCAAGATGACNTAATCATAGTGGCGTCCGTAAACGGAATTTCTCGATAGTTATAATCAGTGAACGATAAAAAGTAACGCAAGATGACTGCCACGCGGGAATCGCGGGCTGCACCTTCATTAAGTGTAACTTTATTTTTCAATTTCGAGGTTGTGTGACTAACGGTGTTTGCACTCACCTTTCTCCTGAGTGATATTTGTGTTGGCATCACTTATTGTATTATTTTTTGATAATTTTTTAGATTCTCGCTGGCGCCTGTCGGCGCTCGGTCGCACATTTAGCGACATGTGGAATTTGTGTTTGCATGTCATATTTATTCGTAGGGGCCGTAGAAATACCTACACTGAACGAAAAAAAAAAAGGTATCTAAAACGTTTTGCAAATTGAAGGCAAAAAACCAAGCCAGATAACATTTCGGTTTGGCAAAACATATCTTTGAAAAGAGAGGCTGCTATTTACCACAAATACAAAATGACAACGCTATCTCTAATGGTTTACAAATTGTTGCCAAGAAACGAAGCGACGTGACATTTGTGTTTGCAAGATGCATCTGTGTGAAGGGGATATGCTATAACCCGCCCATACCAAATTGCAACGCTCTATCTCTAACGGTTTATAAATGGCGACAGAAAAACCTTTGGGGCATGGTCGCTCGTAAATCCCCTCCCGGTCTACCGTCGATACCCTGCGAAAGTCTTATAATTTTTTCTGCGATTTTTAAATATTAACTACAAAATTATGAGTCTTTGTTTGGTTTTAAGCTAAAAAAAATTTCGATAATGGTGGTCAAAGATCAAGGTCAAGGCCATATGATTTCATCCAAGGTCGAGATGGTGGTCAAAGGTCAAGGACATGTGATGTCATCCAAGGTCTNGGTCAAGGCCATATGATTTCATCCAAGGTCGAGATGGTGGTCAAAGGTCAAGGACATGTGATGTCATCCAAGGTCTGGTCAAGGTCTTTTAACATCATTCAAAGTCATGGTCATGGTTGCACGTTGACATGATTTCTACTGTTTGCGAGAGAGTCAAATGGATTTTCTCCGAGTGATTCCATGATAGTTCGATACTTGACACTTTACAAAAACTTATAATTATATTTTAGACTTACACGAAATCTGTTTTTTTTCTCTCTAGTGATGGCGGTAAACTGAATATTAGTGTGGGTTTAGATAAATGAATAACACAGAAATAATTTATATACTTTTACCTTTATTTATTGACTTATCATAATTTGATACATGCTCAACATATTATTTATTTATGCTGTACATTTACGGTAAGCATTTCTGCAAAACAATTCCTGCTGTGAGCATTCAAGCCACTCTTATTCGCATATACAGTACAGCAGTTGATGCATGGGTAGTTCTTGTAGACGGTGGCAAATTTGCAGTTCTATCTTCATAACCTTTGGCAGTGGTACGATTCCTGAATATCTTGCCGCAATACATACGCTCGCTTCCCGAAGAACTAAAAACATGGCCTTTGCAATTCTTGTTATGTCTAAGCAGATTATCACTGCGATAAACACATCATCGCAGTTATCATAGTGGAACCTTTTGTATGCCGTGCTGAACATGCAATGTGCACTTTCATGTCGGTGTGCATTGCAACTTTTACTAAAAGTATTTTCGCAATAGTCACAGCGATATCGAAATGATTGCTTCAACTCTTCAGGGTCACTTGTTGTTGACCATATTACAGTTGGTAATTCTTTAACCATTGGTCCCTTCTTCATATTGCAGCAGCGTACACGATCGTAGTAGATACGATGACGGCATGTCTGTAGCAGCTCTTCAGGGCACCTTCCTGTTGATGTTATCGACGGTGTTACAGATGGCAAGTTTTCAACCATTGACTCCGTCTTCATATTGTAGTAGTAGAAGTAGATGAATGTGGTAGTAAAAGTCTGCATTCCGTCACCACGCCTGACAACGGAATGGTGTTCATTTTACGTTACTCTCGCTTTTATACTGTTCGCACACCACGCTAATTTGTATTGCTCGTCTCGGGTTGCCTCAGTGGGCGACTGCTGGCTGTGGTACAAACGGTAGCATGGTTGCTGGACTGAAATAGATTACCGTAACAGCTCGATCGCTGTCTAGCCTGCTTAGTTAGCAATGCAACCTCTCATCTTCTTTATACTCGTTCATCTTTCAGTGTTGGTAATACCTTGTTTTTCTTTTGCTGCTGCTCGCTCCCGATTTGTCTTACACCAGCTTCTGGGATGTGTTGTTTCTGTAACAGTAGCACTACCTGGAAAATATTGTACGCGTGTGAGGAAAATCGAGAATCTCTTCGTTCTGTTGCAGTTAGACAGATAAGTGTTTGTAGACGGATTTTAATTAATGATGTGTATATGCGAGAAGGAATTCTTTAGGTAGGTATGCAGGCTCGGAATCTTTGCCGTGTGCTGTAAGTGATTTAATCTTTCCATATGTTATTATAGACTATAAACCTTTCTAGCTACTCGAACATCATCACGAAAAATTTTCACTATGACCTCTCGAAGAGAGAAAGATGTTCTGAGCGATGTGAAGTGTAGGTCCGAACTGCTTTTATAGACCTAAAAGTGTGTAGGGTCGATATCCACTACAAACAACAGTTTAAATTAAACTANAACTGCTTTTATAGACCTAAAAGTGTGTAGGGTCGATATCCACTACAAACAACAGTTTAAATTAAACTATATTTTTTAAAGAGTCATTCTTATTTTTACTGCTGGATTTATTCGAACTGAATAAATTGTTACCTTTTTCCGTAAAAGNTTTTTTAAAGAGTCATTCTTATTTTTACTGCTGGATTTATTCGAACTGAATAAATTGTTACCTTTTTCCGTAAAAGTGAATTCCTCTTGTAAGGGTCATGTATGTGTAATATATTATTATTGCGATGGCTGGTAAGTGCTTATAACTATTATCCTTGAAATTCTTTTTAATTTTATATTAATTTACATCAGTGTGCATGGCAGTGTTGTCCTTTATGTTCCACACTTCCCAATGGAGATGTTTTTTCGCCTAGCATAATGCATGTGTTGTCCACCTCGGGTTGCCACGGCGTGACCTGCTTGTTATGTAATTACAAACGTCCGACAGACTTTCAGTATTTGGGATGAACATACATTGAGTACAGTCGTGTATGAACCAATTATGTTGAATATATATTAGCATATATATATANTATTTGGGATGAACATACATTGAGTACAGTCGTGTATGAACCAATTATGTTGAATATATATTAGCATATATATATATACTTATGATATGTAATATACATATTCTACTGATCATAATTAAGTGTCGACATCTGCAAAGCAAATGCATACATGTGTTGCTGTACGTAAGAGTTACTTAAAGTTGGGACAGAATAAACGCAGATTCAAACCTAGTACTCTGGCCCAGAGGTATCTAACAATCTACTCATCACAGAAGAACATAGATGCAGACATGTATCACGAACCTTCTGCGAAGAGTGTCGTGAATTCTAGCTACTTATTTTATGAAAACCTCAATGTCATGTTTGATGGTTATGGGCACTGGTTCCATTGCAGGGAAGTGGATTNTTTATGAAAACCTCAATGTCATGTTTGATGGTTATGGGCACTGGTTCCATTGCAGGGAAGTGGATTTCATTCTGTCAGCGAAGATATACATTTTATTATTGATGAACTCAGAGCTAATGACTTTCTTGCAAGACATATTATGTGCATATGCATATTATTTGGTTAAGAATATGAATACATATAAAACAAATAAAATGCAGTTTTTTAAAAAAATTCCTATCGCTAAGAAATGTATCTACATCAATGAATGTTTATAAATGGCTGGCAGGTTGCAAGTTAAGGTCTTACTACAATACTTCCAACTCTCTTCCTGTTGAACATCAAACATTGCCTTTACACATCTTGCTATGACTATTGTTGGATATAGAGTTCATTGTGATTATTGCATGATGAGCTCGATACTTAAATATGAATATATAATATATATATAATATACACATTTTTAAAAATTACATATCATGTTGCATTTTTTACCTGTGAACTGATAGGATTCTCTGGAGCTTGAACCTACGATACCTTAATTTCAAGCCGAATGTACTGTCTCGAGTGCTGTCAGGGTACATGAGCCGGCGCTTATGTGATATCTAATTGCGATGGTTGACAAGTTTTTACAACTATATTTTTCCCTTACAATTTTTTTAAATATCTGTTTTCATCAATGCATAGTAGTGTTGATCTGACAATTCCTGTGCTTCGGAGCTTCGTAAAAGTTTTTTTCGACTAACGTGAGGTATAGCACACGATGCTTGTGCAATATACAAAGGGTGTTAAAAGGTTATAACTATTTACATTAATAATTTTTATAATTACTTGCATTAGTACGCTACCTTGAAAACATTCTAGGCATGAGCGACAGCTAAGAATCTCTTCGTCCTGCTGCAGATATACATGTAGGCGTTTGTAGACGGATTTTATTTCGTGTTGTCCATTTGTGAGAAGGAATTTTTTAGGCAGGTATGCTAGCTGGGTATCTGAGTGTTGCAAGTGGTTTAATCTGTCATTCTGTCATAATATCCAGTAAAATAATCTGACCTCTATAACAACGTTCTATTGTTTACACAATGTCCCACACTTCACAGCGGAAATTTCTTCTCCTATTGTAACATTCAGTACATGATGCTCACACACACATGTATTTGCCGGCAAATGCGAATAAAAATTTACTTATATATATCTATATGTATTAAAAAATATGTTTGTCTCAGTGTGTTGCCGTGTTGTCTCTCTCTCTTGCGCGACTAATGTTTTAAATGCTTGTTGTTTCGTATGTGCTTACGGTTCTGCTAATATATAAATATAAATTAGACATATTCACAAAAAGTACATATAAATACATAAAGTATTTAGAACATGATGAACTGATGTTTCTAGTGTATAACTGAATTCCTCACCTAAAGGAACATATAATGTGCAAGACTCGGTTGGGTGTGGGACACTAGAATCTGATGCGACTTTTTCTTGGCTAGTGTTCTGGGTAACCTCCTCTTCGCTTCTCGAGACATGCACAGTGTTCGCGCTGGCCAACAGCTTACTGTGGAACGTCCTAAAGTTTCTCATGATGTTACTTGATTGCTCTAAGTCGGTCCGGTCGTATTCCTATGCTAGTGTAGTGACTGTCAGTTATTCACTAGATGCGAGGGTTTCGTTTCAGTCGACTTGATATTCGGCTTTACTGGTCAGGATGGTCGGACATTGTATAACATCGTTTAACAAACTACGTACAGTATTAGACATCTGTGTAATACGTTATTGTGCTGGTTAGTATGTGAATATAAATATTTCCCCTTGACATTTTTTTTTTATATCTGTTTCCAACATCATGTGGCAGTGATGTCTCTCTTGCGTGACTAATGGTTTACATGTATGTTGTTAGTTTACAAGCAAATGAAAGCCATATGTACAAGTCGTATAATTCATATCATAATTGTATTGTATTAATTTTTTTGTGGTTGGTACTTGTGATCATTTGTTTATTCTCATGTCGGCATGCATTATAGTTTTTACAAAACTTCTTGGAATTATATCGTCATTGACATAACTATTATGGCTTCATCAGTGTTTTTTTATAAGTATGCTTAGGACATACTTAACACTTAATGGCTCGATCAGATTTTTTTATAAGTAGGCTTAGGACGTACTTGACACTTGCGACCTTTTTTGTTGAGGGGGGTTGTTGTCTATATTTTGAATTTTGAGACTGTATCTTAAATGCTTCGGTAATTGCACTCAACTATGCATATATGTACTCTTAAGCTATACCTGACCCTGCGTTCATTTTCGCTGTTGGGGGTGATGACTATGTTACGAATTTGATGTCTGTATCTTACATGGTTCGGGTATTACATCCAACTATGTTTATAAATGCGCTTATGTCATATTTGACTCTGCAGTCGTTTTTCTTGTCGCAGGCGTAAGAAGTTTTCGAGGTCTCTAAGCAACCTGTAGTTCGGTCATGACTTGTGCGGGGACCGGTAGTGTGTTCTCGTTGTCGGGCGCTGCTCGAGAAAGTTTCTGCATAATAATAATGTGTCCGGTCCGCTGGGCACTGGCCAAGAAAGCTTTTCCTTATATTTTT
The DNA here is from genome assembly GCA_002778355.1 of Clitarchus hookeri. Classification (NCBI taxonomy): domain Eukaryota; kingdom Metazoa; phylum Arthropoda; class Insecta; order Phasmatodea; family Phasmatidae; genus Clitarchus; species Clitarchus hookeri. The sequence continues at coordinate 56,729 of NQII01005094.1, read as the reverse complement.
GATTGTTAACTGAGTTCGGTTGTCTTTGTGTGCGGACGTATGTGAGCGAGGGCAATGCTGAGAGGTGTAGGTAGGTGGTGTGTGTGTAAAGTAGGGGGCCTCGCATTCGTAACGTTGCAGCGTCGGGATGGAGTGGTGTTTTGAGAGNGGGGGGGGGGGGCACCTTCGAGAGCCTTCTATAGCCAATCAGAAATGGGAGCTTTGCGTAATATATTAGTCTCCTTTATCAGCATGTGGCGGTGTTCTTTATGATAGGCCAATAGCTTCGTCGAAGTTGAATGACAGAGAGACAAGAACTTATCGAGAGCTTCGGTAAGATGTTAGGCACATTTATCGTTGTGTGCAGCAGCATTATTTATGATAAGCCTCTCATTTTGCCGTCGAAGTTGTATGACAGGGAGCAATGAACACGAACATTCTTTAGTCAAGATGGCTGGTGCTGATATGTCAGTGATGGGTCTTTTTCAAGAGCCTCGTGTAGCCAGTCAGAGATGTGCCCCTTTCTTGATGTCGGTAGTGATGCCTATGTTATGAATTNTCAAGAGCCTCGTGTAGCCAGTCAGAGATGTGCCCCTTTCTTGATGTCGGTAGTGATGCCTATGTTATGAATTTGAGAACTGTGTCTTAAAAAGGTCGGAAATTATGGTCAACTAGGTTTATAAGTAAATATAGGACATAAATGACTCTGCTTTAATTTTCTTTGTCAGAAATGATACCTATCTTATGAGTAGAAAATTACTATGTTACAATTTGGGTAACTGTATCTTAAACAGTTCGGAATTATGGTCAACTATGCTTATAGCTTAGGATATAAATTATCATGCAGTAATTTTAGTTGTCAGGGTCATACAAACGTTATGAATTTGATAGCTTTATATTCAACAGGTCGGAAATGACATCCAATTATGCTTGTAAGTATGCATAACATGACTCTGTTACAATTTTCGTTGTCGGAAGTGGTGTCTATGTTATGAATTTTTCGACTGTATCTTAAACAGTTCGCGACTTATGGTTAACTATGCTTTTAAGTACGCATAGGGCATAACTGACTCTTTTTGATAATTGCCGGTGTTGGGTGTGATGTGTATGTTACAAATTTGGCAACTAGATCTTAAATGGGTTGGAAATTATTACCAACAATGTTTATAAGTTCGCAAAGTGTATAAATGACTCTTTTGATAATTGTCGTTGTCGGGGGTGATGTCTATGTTACGAATTTGGCGACTGGATATTAAACAGGTTGGAAATTACGACCAAATTTGCCTATAAGTTCTCATAGTGTATAATTGACCATGCTGTCATTTTCGTTGTCGGGAGTTATGTCTGTGTTACGAGTTTGGCGACTGTATCATAAACGGGTTGGAAATTACGACCAACGATGCTTATAAGTTCGTATAGGGCATAAATGACCATTCTGTCATTTTCTTTGTCGGGAGTCATGTCTATGTTATGAATATGTTGACTGCACCTTAAACAGTTTGGGAATTATGGTCAACAATGCTTATAAGTACACATAGAGCATAAATAACTAGTTTATAATGGTCATTTTCGGGAGTGATGTGTATGTTACGAATTTGGCGAGTGTATTTTAAACGGGTTGGAAACTACGGCCAAATATGCTTATAAATTTGTATAGGGCATAAATGACCATGTGGTCATTTTCGTTGTAGGGTGTGATGTCTATGTTATTAATTTGGTGACTGTACCTTAAACAGTTCGGGAATTACGGTCAACTATGCTTATAAGTATGTATAGGGTATAAATTACCCTGCGATAATTTTCTTTGTCGGGGGTTATGCGTATGTTATGAATTTGGTGACTTAATGTTGAACGATTCGAAATTTGGGTAAATTATGCTTATACGATGTTAGAAGTTGCATGACAACTGGGCGATGAACGTGAACATTCTTCTGGTAAAATAAAAGGTAATGGCTAGTCAGTGTCGGGACCATTTCGAGAGCCTCGTGTAGTCAATCTGTGACGAGAGCCTCGCGTACCTGCTTGCAAATTCAAGCTGACATTGCACAATTTTCAGCTGGCTTCATCCGGATTCTGCAAACTATCCGGATTGTGCAAACCGTCCGGATTGTACATGAGATATTTTTTTTTTTTAATTTTGGAAAATTTTGTGAAATTTTGAGGGAAATTCTGGAAAGTTTGCCANTTTGAGGGAAATTCTGGCAAATTTTGCCATTTTTGAGGGGCAAAAGGGACATTTTGAGGGAAAAAAGGGGAACAAATGACGCTCGTCACTCGTCCCCCACATGACGCCTCCTGAGTCCTTAGTCCTGCAGCTCCAGCCTCTGTGCTAGCACCGCCCTTTCCTACTACTAGTATCAGCACAGTAAATTGTACGTTATAACATGGGGACAGATAGTTGAGGGAGCTAAGGTTTACCTTGTTGGCGACTGTTCGACTAAGTCGTCGTGGACGTTGGTACCGACGCGGCTGCGAAGCTCGGCAGGCGAGCGCAGACTGCCGACGTGGAGGCTAGAGGCTGCCCCCGCCTCACTGCGCGTCGTATACAAACTCCGTCCATCGTGGATTGATGGTGTCTAGCAATTGTCTGACGCTACCTTTGACGTCATCAAGTTTTGAATGTTTCTCGACTCGAATCACAACGAAACTTTCTGGGATTTTCCTCAATACCCTGGTCAACGTTTTTCCCGACTATATAAAGGAGTTTTCATTCGTCTTAGGATAGAGAATGGATAGGGACTTCACGACGAGAACATTATAACTTGCCAGAAGGCATATNAGTTTTCATTCGTCTTAGGATAGAGAATGGATAGGGACTTCACGACGAGAACATTATAACTTGCCAGAAGGCATATCCTGCCATGTCAGATGAGGGTATTTTATACGGCATTTGTAGGAAAAATTTTTAAGACCAGTCTTTTTTTATGTGTTGTAATTTTATAATGTTACAATATAATGCCTTATTATGTACTGCTATAGGAGCCCATTATTAAATGTAACTTAACGTAAATTTCATAAAACACATTAAAANTTATTATGTACTGCTATAGGAGCCCATTATTAAATGTAACTTAACGTAAATTTCATAAAACACATTAAAATTATAATGTATTTTAAAGCCTCTTTGGCTATTTGTATTTTTTACAATGACAGTATTTTTGATAGTAGAAGTTTGTAAGAAAAATCAAAATAAACCCAGAGATAAAGGAAAAGAAAACAAAAATTTGTTGAATTATTGCTCCCAATTTTGGAGGTAAATTATCATATATTCAAAATTCATATCAGGGGATGGTTGAATTTTCGCAGTTTATGACGATTGCGTTATTTGTTTGTACTCTGTTATTTAAACTCGGCTGCTTAAAGTTTTTGAAAATACAAATTTTGATTAATTGAGAGGAATGCAAGGAAGGGTAGTTGGATGTTATTGTCATGGAGTGGTGGGGTTTCCTGCGGGTGCTCCGGTTCTGTGACAATGTTTATTTGTTATTACTTAAACTAATGGAACGGCAGATATTAAAGTATTTTGCGAAGCGCAATAGGAATGCGATATATTCTTTCGATATTATTTACGAAATGTATTTTATTATTTTTTTTTTNATTTTGCGAAGCGCAATAGGAATGCGATATATTCTTTCGATATTATTTACGAAATGTATTTTATTATTTTTTTTTTGTAGTTACAAGAATGCGGTCGTCGTGGCAATTTTTTTCTAGAAATATGAATANGTCGTCGTGGCAATTTTTTTCTAGAAATATGAATAGTTTTTTGCAAAAGTTATAGTAGTTTGGGGCACAAGAAAAATTAAATCATGCAATTTTATTCATACGAAACTAAAAAGAACAGTTCTAGCTTATGTTAACGAATTGAAAACTGTGAAATGTAATTACAAACACGATAATTGTACCCGTATTGTATGAACTAATGTATGCACTTACCAATTTGNAAAACTGTGAAATGTAATTACAAACACGATAATTGTACCCGTATTGTATGAACTAATGTATGCACTTACCAATTTGCATTGTGGACAGTCTCCATTAATATTTACAGTAACGTTGTTAGTACTGATATGAACGAAGAATTTCTAACAAAATAGCCTAATACTTCACTAACTATTATTATTATGACGTTGGAGTCAACTGCAGAAATATTAAACGTTACATACCTTTCTGTAGTTGTCGCAATAACACTGTACTGTGATATTTGTCTTCCTCTGCCCGTAACAAACTTCTCACTGTTTTCCGACAGCGCACCGAAGCGCATTATATAACGTCTACCCGCCTCTCTGGTTACGTGGCATGTGGCGTGTTCANACCGAAGCGCATTATATAACGTCTACCCGCCTCTCTGGTTACGTGGCATGTGGCGTGTTCATTTATCTCACTAATCCTCGTTTCTCACAAATGCAGGTCACGATGACTGTGCTGCCTGTTAAGGTGTGCCATAGTGCTGCGTCAATTGACGCTGTAATTTCCATCGTGCATGATGTTTCCGTTAAAAGGCACGTGTCACGTCACCAGGCTGGCGGGTGATTACGTATGAGAGAGGCGACTACAGGATGAAACGCCGTACATAACTAGATGCGTTCATTCTGATAAAATCGCAGCATAGAAATTTGTTGAACCTTTGGATGATACCAATATACGCTGTATCTAAATGACGCGCTGTGACCTTATAGCCAAATGAAGATCCATTTTTCAAGTACAGTGTATTCCGTTTTCGTTAGACGTATATATTTCTAATATAAGTTGTTTTTCATGAGATGTGGCCTTTTAAACAAGAATATTAGACATAAAAAATGTAATTTAAAATATTAATCACCTTTAACATTTTGTTAATAATGATATACAAGTTGCTCATTCCGCTGAGTGTGACAACATGGNATGACTGTGCTGCCTGTTAAGGTGTGCCATAGTGCTGCGTCAATTGACGCTGTAATTTCCATCGTGCATGATGTTTTCTTTAAAATGAACGTTTTACGTCGCCCAAGGCTGGGTGGTGATTACGTATGAGAGAGGCGACTACAGGATGAAACGCCGTACATAACTAGATGCGTTCATTCTGATAAAATCGCAGCATAGAAATTTGTTGAACCTTTGGATGATACCAATATACGCTGTATCTAAATGACGCGCTGTGACCTTATAGCCAAATGAAGATCCATTTTTCAAGTACAGTGTATTCCGTTTTCGTTAGACGTAGATATTTCTAATATAAGTTGTTTTTCATGAGATGTGGCCTTTTAAACAAGAATATTAGACATAAAAAATGTAATTTAAAATATTAATCACCTTTAACATTTTGTTAATAATGATATACAAGTTGCTCATTCCGCTGAGTGTGACAACATGGCGTGCTCGTTGGTTTGCTGTTGTGTGGGAGGGGCGTGCTATAGCCAACTGCCCTAGACAGTGCTCGAGATGGACAGCTGGACCACACTTCAATAAACGGCAGTGTAACCAACCAGATTGCTGACACTTGGTGTGGGCTACAAGAGTGCGGCGAGCTAGTTTGGTCACTTAATTTCTACCATTTCTTGAAGTGGACACGATTTAACAATATTTTTAGGCAAGTTAGATGACTCAGATATTTTACGGTTAAACTTGCTTATAAAAATCACTTTGGTCGACCAAACTTTACTAGGCTGCTCAAACTGTATTTGGTCTGTAACGTCACGTATACTTTACTGTTGAATAATTAATCATATGGCTTCTAGTTATTTAGTAGCCCTAGTTACTTTTTGTAACAGTTGGCGATACTACTGGTAGCAATCATAAAGTCACTAAGTTTAACAGTAAATTTGGTTTTCCATATTTGATATGTGTACTGGTTTTAACCTACAGTGTGTCATTTATTGAATGGTGATATGTATTTAATTACCTTTGTAATTAATGTAATATTGATTAGTATTGTTGTTTTGATGTTTCTGTTTTCGCACTGTAGCCGCTTGATGCACTGTGTATGTGCCCTGCGCCGCGGACGGTTGTCTACGCCTGAAAGGAAGCACGAAAAAGGGGAGGGGGGAGGATGGCAGTCTTCGTCGCGCAGGGCAGCGTGTGAATTACGGCAATCGGCGGAAGGGAAGTTACCACACTTGCACGGAGATACATTTTCCTGGAAATGTAATTTGTTGTCATTGGCCCGGAGTGCCAAGATTTCCAGGAAAAGACACACGCACACTCTGTTATTCGTTTGACGTGAATAGGTCAATAAATTTGCAACCACAGTGGGCAATCCAGATAATCTAATGTTAACAAAATCGGGGGATAGTGTATGGCATTGCAACTCGGAATCTATCGTATACATCTCAAATTCAATTAGACCACTCAATTGCCAAAGGATCAAAGAATTTTTTACGTTGAGTGAGGACTGCGAAGCGTCGNGTGTCGCGTGCGGCAGTGATGTGGGCACCGCCATTTTCCGTTAGTTTCACCGCGTTTCATAATTTCCTCGTAGTATAACTTTTGACGCGGAGTAGTAACGACGCTCGTTTTAGTTATAATCAGCAGCTCTCATCGAGATCAATTGATTGAGTGTTTAAAACATTTGTGTGGCGTGGTTATGGTTAAATTGTATGAGTTTAAATTTAAAAAAAAATTGAAAACTTACCACAATGTCGGCCTATACTCGTCAAAAAGCCAAGCCGAGATAGAAAATCGTATATTGNAACTTACCACAATGTCGGCCTATACTCGTCAAAAAGCCAAGCCGAGATAGAAAATCGTATATTGTTGGAAAGAGCATCTCGAGAGCAATTCAGTGATACTAGGGCAAATCAATAAATAAGTTACACTTCCACGTTATGGCCATGTATGAAACCACCTATACATAGGCAACNGCAAATCAATAAATAAGTTACACTTCCACGTTATGGCCATGTATGAAACCACCTATACATAGGCAACACGGCTATAACAACATACAATGTAAGTTCACTTTTCCACATATCCCCAGGAGACTGTAAACATTTCTCGGAACGGTCAACCAACTTTTCGATTCCGGATGCGTAGACATATCTTCCAGCGCTATGTAACCAGATACCTTTTCACAAGAATCACTTGACTACAAATGAAAGCCAAACCAAAGCACTGCCCATTTATAAATTTTGTACGCGATACTACTGCCATCTGTATACTTGCATATTGCTATCCCATGACTTTTGTCACCTCAGTGTATGAATACTGATTAAGTAATCCATGACTATTCAGTTATACTTATGAAAGCTAAAATCAATCACTCCAACATATGTAGATATTAGTTTAAACAAAATGTGACTTTATTTTTGTCACATTTTAATTAAGATATGACGTATATAGTTTATAGATACCGTACAGAATCTGCTCAACAATTATTTAAGACTCAGCTTTCTTTGAATTTGCAAACATTTTAAACGTCTAAATAAAATGCTTTGATAAATTAAAATGAGATAAACCTGCTCTCACCTGTTTAGGATATTAACACAGCTTAACTATTTTATTATCTGTTCATTTATTTAAAACAACTTATTTGGAAACATTGTTTAAAACACCGAAGTACAAACAATGAAGCTCAGAATACGTAGATTATTGCATTACAAGTTTCCTGACTCAAACATCGGTCCTGGATGCATTTACTTCCAGAAGTACGAAGAAAATATATTTTACATTTCTGGCATTAACTATTGAGTTCTCAGAAAATGATGGCTTCTCTGGTTGGACTCAAATATTTATAACTGTTTCATTCTCCAAACTATTTCTGGGAGTGTAAATTGTGTCATATCTGAAGAACACATTTGAGAGGTTCGGAAGTTATTTATTTGGCTTTTGAAAAACTATTCGTGCTGAAAAATTGATGGTACCTTATAATACATTCCGTTTATTGAGTTAAAAATGCAGATACTTTATCAGGTGGTCAGACCTATTATTTACGTAGTGCAATGTGATATTCGCCTTATTATGGAAACTGACATGTACCAAACGCGAAGCGGAAGTCACAAATAATTGTCGCCATTTCAGTAAATTTCAAATCTAGTACATGTACAGGTTATGAGGTGTGTGGACCGCAGTTGCACACATTCCTTAATTTTTTAGGATTTGAAGTGTGAACTGTAATACGTAAATAGTGTGCGGAAGTTAGTGTAGCGTGAATTAAGAATCATTTGATTTAAGTGTGAATGTGTCTACGTTTTCAGATACGACCCACATTTAGCATTGTCTTTTTGAGTATTTAGTATATCACTGTAATGTCAGGAATTCAATTAGCCATTGATAGAGATTCGTAACTGTTAGGCCTATTCACCGTTTGTATAAAAATGAAGTGTATTGTAATGTTCAGCAGTATTTTTGCAAGCCACGTGGTAGAATGAAGTTGTGTTAGGTTTGTTTGTAAAGTGACAACTGATTATTTATCTATACTGTGCCAATGCAATGCAACGTATATATGGTTTGAATGTGCCATTTTGTCTGCATAATGTCAACATGTGCCATTTTCTGTCACGAGTAGAGTACTTCACTGTTTTTTGATGAATTTGTTGGTGATGGTAGCAGGTGTTAGTATTATATTTCTTAGAGCATTGCAACTGTTGGTATTTTGTACTGATCGCCAAATTTCTCCAGAAAATATTAGAGGATTCACGCAAAGCTGCGCCTATTTGCTTCACGAAGCACGTACGATGGCGAGTACTGAGGGCACACAAATTTATCTGCTTCAAATTATTTATCATCTNATTTGCTTCACGAAGCACGTACGATGGCGAGTACTGAGGGCACACAAATTTATCTGCTTCAAATTATTTATCATCTTCGTAAATAGCAGGCAAAACTGTAAAAAAAAAAACCGGTAGATCGATGTGCTCGTTGCGATCGCTATCTCTTGTACTCTGGGAAGCTGAGAGGGACAGGTTATTTGTGAATTCACTATTTTGGAGCTATTTGGGAATGTACATAATTTATTTCGTGCTTTTCTTGCCTGGTGGTGTTCTTTCAGTTGTTTTACNTTTTGGAGCTATTTGGGAATGTACATAATTTATTTCGTGCTTTTCTTGCCTGGTGGTGTTCTTTCAGTTGTTTTACGACACTTACCATCTAATTTGCTTGATCTATATATCAGTCACCAGTATCGAAATTAATAGTATGAATTGCGAATAAANGACACTTACCATCTAATTTGCTTGATCTATATATCAGTCACCAGTATCGAAATTAATAGTATGAATTGCGAATAAAACAATGTGCACACATGATTCATAATGATTCAGAATCATTACTACCTTCAATAGGTACTATTTTCTAGGTTTTTTCCACAGAGTTTTTCATTAATGTCCATTTTCATCAAAACTACCCCACATTTACTTTAAGTAGAAGATTTTTACAATTACTGTTTTTTTTATTCTCTAATAAAANTTTCATCAAAACTACCCCACATTTACTTTAAGTAGAAGATTTTTACAATTACTGTTTTTTTTATTCTCTAATAAAAACAATAATTATTACTGCTTCGTAGTGGGGACTGGAAGTTGCAATAAAACTCTCTTTGTTTACAACAATTGTCAGAGATTTGTGTCATTAATGATATCAAGAGGATCATTTTGTGAATGCTTCCACAACACAAATGTTAATTTTGTTCATGTGTGATTCATCCTCAGAATGTTGTTGTAGCCTGATAAAACAACCGTTTGCGCAACCTACTTTTTGTGATGCATAGTAATTGTTTTAAGGATGGATGGTGCTTATTATATTGCGAGAGCGATTATAATGCTTAAATTATTATAATCAAAGAGTCATTATGCCAAAATTTCCCTTATTCATATCTGTCTGAAATAAAATTTTACACATTTATCATTCCACGCTCCTATACGCCTAGTGCTTAAAAACACGTTCTACTACAAACTCAAGAATTGACATTATAAAAACACTCGCATAATATATTTCAATATCTTAATAAAATCAAATTTGTTGTACTGCTGTATTTTGGTTTTCATTTTTTTTTTTTTTTAGCCCGTTTGTTGCTCTCCTGAGTATTTTGCATGCCATAGAGAAAAATTTACCTTGGAAACCTTGCGTCAAAATTAAAAGAGTTAACCTTTACAATTCTGAAGCACACGCACGAAAATTTCTTTATTACGGATTATTCAAATTACTGTAGGGTTAATTGTGTACATTACTCTTCAGGACATAAAAAAACAACTTTTGAACTAACCTAAATTATCCTGGAAAACTACATGGAATATTAGTTCAGTAACATATTATAATATGTTGTGGAAATATAACCTGTTTCTTCACGATTTGTTTAAGTAACATAGAATCTGGATTCAGTGGAGTATTTAAGCACTTATCTAATGCCGGGCCTTTTGCATGTAAAATGCCTTAAACGGGGCAGATTTAAATGTGTTAAAAGTTTTCCCACGCAGTCGTTGCAAGTTATTTCATTGCATCTTTTGGATTATTTATGCAAGATAACAGATCTTTGGTTGATATGTATGTCTTATACAAAAAAAAGGTGTCAGAAACATCGTGGGTTTGGGTTATTATACATTTTTATGCTTGTCACACAGTTGGTAATCTTTCCTTCAAATTTGAATGAAGCCTATGCATATGAGTTATTGATATGCAATGGCGCCGTTAGGCCTTTGAATACCTTACTTGCCATCAAATTAAATTATTAGTGTTTCCTTGTCAAATGCAGACATTACATTTTTGAGAATATTTTATTTTATAATTATACTTTTATTACAAACGCGATTGACGGCAAATAAAAGATTTTTGAGAAGTTGCAAATAAATTTTTGTTTTAAGCTGTTATTGGAAAGTTTATTTAACATTTATTTTATAGGTCGTTTCAAATTTTCAGTATATACGCATATAGTGGTTTTGATATATAAATAATTCTAAATAATTAAAATTCAAAATCAAAACTAAAATTTCTTATCTGCCAAAATTATTATGTATTAATTGTAGTGTTTTATTAAAATTATTTAGGTTTCCTGCGTTTAGTGCTTGAATTAACTGAACTGTACAAACAGTAGAACTATAGAGTAAAAATAAACATGATTTTCAGCATTAATTTTACACGTGTATAATTGGTTAAATTACTAATGATAAAAATTTTGAACAAAAATGCTATATCACCAGAGGTACTAAAAGACTAGATTACAATATTCATTATATTTTTGTAAATATGAACAAACAGCATGTATAATATTTTTTCAACTATGTGTAGGTTACATATACGACACTTAAAACTCAAAATTTGCAGATACCACAAAACGACAGAAATTATGCTCTATTGTGCCCTCTCAGAAAAAGTAGTCTTTATATAACTCTTTAGCACATCCACTAGCATGCAAGTTCAATGTCTTTTAATTTGTTATTTTACTGAATTCAAAATAGAGACAATAAGTGCTCTAAAAATCATTCTTTAAATTATCCATGAACAGTATTATGCAATGGTACATGATAATTGTTTGAAAATGATGTTAAAAACACTTGTANTTAGCACATCCACTAGCATGCAAGTTCAATGTATTTTAATTTGGTATTTTACTGAATTCAAAAAAAAGACAATAAGTGCTCTAAAAATCATTCTTTAAGTTATCCATGAACAGTATTATGCAATGGTACATGATCATTGTTTGAAAATAAAGTTGAAAACACTTGTCAGATATCTTGATGTTATTTAGCGGTACAGTGTATAACTATTAATCTTTAGTGGCTCTGCCTATATATTGACTTTATTCGCTATAACTCTCATATCTGCAACTAAATCTGGCTCCCGTACACTGCGAAGCAAATTAAATCTGAAAATGTTTTCATTGAGAAGGCCACCTATGAGAAAATGGGGAATATGTATATATAATAGCAATGCAATTGAGAGACAGGTTATAGAAGCCCCAAATAATATAATTTATGTTTGGAAACTTTAAGGACTACTAGAAATGAAGCGTACAATATATTGTGATACATAAAAGTATATAGTTTTAATATCATTATGGCTATTTTAAACTTGAATTTTTAAATATTTAATAAAATGTTTATATAAATTGTTACATCCTACTGTTTAGTTTTGTGTGGTATTGTCCGTAGTCCAAACAAATTTAATGTATATAGGACAACATATTGTCATCAATTGGATAGACAACATTTACTTAGTATAAAAATAATTGCGACAGAAGAATGGTTTGGCCGACTTTGGCTCATCTGGACCTGTGAACGGAGCTCTGATCTCTTCAAGCTATGTCATTCCATTCCCCCTGAGGCCATTTATCCTCAAAATTTCTGTGTTTTTTTTTTCAAAATCTATTATTTTCGCTCAAAATTTCCCTTTTCCATTTAAATTTCCCCTTTTCCTCTTAAAAAAAAATACCGATCTTCCCACTTGCAAAAACGAGCCGCATAGAGGCAATCTTCGATCCATCGGAAGTATTTGAGTGGTTTGCTTATTCGAGGGCAGAGCAGTGGCGGCCATATTGGTTTATAGGCATAGGGTGTACCAAATCGATAGACAGGTTCCAGCGTCAGGAGTCAGACCAAAACCATCACCCATCTTGTTCAGTCAGCCATCTTATCCTCCATATTGGATCCAGGTGAGCTTGACCTTTGATATTAACTCCAGTGACTTTTGATCTTAAATATAAAATAATTTTTAAAAAAATCTCTAAATCTTTATAAAACGTTAAAGAATATTTTTTTAAAAATTATTAAAATATAATTTTAAATGTTTAGGCCTAGAGCTGACGAAAGTCTCTAACCGACACGCCACTATTTTATGACGACAACCAAGCACCATATTGGACCCAGGTAACCTTGACCGATGACCTTGACCCTATAACTGTAACATTGAATGACATTGAAAAAAACTGGAGAAACAATTATAAAAATTCAATAAATTCATAAAAGTCAGTGACGTATTACAGTACTATCTACTACCACAATCTTGGATGCAGGTGACATTGACCTTTGACCATAAACTGGTGACCTTTAACTTTAAACTGTACAATTCTAAAACTCGCAAAAAAACTATTATGAAAACCGCAAAAAATTATAGAAGTCACTAAAAATTATCTAAAACTATTAAAAGTTTATTTAAAAATGTATTGAATAAAATTTTTTTTTTTGTTTTTGTTAGAGGTGACGAGGAATTGTAACAGACCAAGTACCATGTTATGACGTCACCCAACCCCAATAATGTACCCAGGTGACCTTGACCTATTATCCTGACCCTATCAATAACCGTGATATTGCAGGATCTTAAAAACAAAAACTCGAGAAAAAATGGTAAAAATTTAATAAATTCATAAAAGTCAGCAATCATATTACAATACTGACTACTACCACCATGTTGGATCCTGACGACCTTGATATTTAACCTCAAACCGGTGGTTTTTGACACTGAACGCAAAAATCCGTCAAAAATCCCAATATTTTCCTAAGAATTTATAAAAAATTAATAAAAATTGTTATAAGAAATAATTTTTGTAAATAATTTTTAAAAACTTACATTTACGGAGGTATTCCACAGCACCACGCCCAGAAGACGACTGAACCCCCCTCCCCTTCCCCAAAATATAATTCAACCAGAAAATATTAAAAAGTAAATACTTGATTTTTATCAGTATTTCGATCAATCTCGCATACTTTCCTTAAATGAGCTTCGAATTCAGCACCACAATCACCACCACAATCACAACCACAAAAACCAATCTTTCCACCAAAATTCTATCCTTCCATCAATCTTCGCAATATTTCTACAAATATTTTGCATTTTTCCCACCAATAATTCAATCTTTCCAACAACCTTTCAATCTTTCCATCAATCTTTTGCAATCATTCTTTGAAAATATTTCTATAAATTTTTCACAAACTATTAAAATGTTAATTTAATAATTTTTGAATAAATTTTAACAATTTGTGTAATATGTTTCATGATTAATTTTTATTAATATTTATTTTTTTTGGAAATGTTTGGGTTGTTAGATTAAAGGGAGTTGGGGTTAATGCTAAAGGTGATGGACAAGGTTACCTGGACATAATGGCGGTTAATATGGCTGACAGATCTAAGATCACAAAATGCCTCTACAGTTCTTAGTTCATTTAGTTCCCTCTCAAACTTTATAATCTTTCTTCGATGGTGTCGAAAGCATTTGTCTGCCTAGTTCTGCCTTCCACATATACCGGCCGAGTGGAAGTGTTTTGATGAAACTTTACTGAAGCCTGTGGTTGTAACAATAAATGTTAAAAACTGTCTGCTATGGGCAGTGCCCTACCATTATTATTTTAGATACGTTCTCTTATTCCAAAATAAAAAAAAATTCAAAATATTCTGGAGTACTTCTGCTGTTTTGTGCAGGTGGTATATAAACTGTAACAGTGCATCATTGTTTTTGACAAAAGGCGTACCCTTAGGAATGAGGTTGCTCCCTTCACCACCTCTTTAAATCCATCAAGGTGTGGGTGACCAGGATGATTTTGAATCCGAATCTCACTAAATTATATTTTAAATTTTAAGTTCAATAATAGGTTTAGGTTAAACAGCAGATCAGTGTAACCACGACAGAAAGAGACAATTACAATGCTAAATTGCCATACTTTGAGAGGTTCCTATAAAAACCGACATACCTAATAAATATTGCTGCCACATTTTTTACAATTTCATCGACCAAATACTGTTTGACAAAACAACACGTAAGAGTAATGGTCTGGAGATATTTTAGCTCTGAATATTCCCAGATACAATTACAAAAACATCTCATCAATTTCTTGCACAAATCTTATTCATTTCGCAAAGAATATAGAGCATACCTAAAGCCAGTTAGAAAACGTTAAGAAAGAATGTGTTTGCAACACGAGTATTGAAATTCATATTATATTCTCAATGGTCCCACGAGAGTAGAGAGCATTTGGTGATTTGTTTTATATGAAATGAAGTAGTGTAATTTTAACACTGCGAGGAACTTAAGATATTCATATTTACTGATGTGTTTTAAAGATTAAGAGTAAGTATAGTGAAAATGAAGTTTTCGTTTCTAAAATTAGGTTGCTTGTATTTACAGGCAGTTATTTTCAAACAAAGTTTGCTAGAACATTTGTGAACTACCGGAAAAGCCTAAGGAAGCCATTTAAATGCCACATACGCCGATATTTTTAAAATGCAGCNCAACATTTGTGAACTACCGGAAAAGCCTAAGGAAGCCATTTAAATGCCACATACGCCGATATTTTTAAAACAGCAGAAATATACTTTCGTAGTTCGTTAAACTGAAAGAAAATGTAGGTTCCTTGGCAAATTTTTCTGAAACAGTTTGCACAATGTTTAAAAAAAAAAGGGAAAAAATTCTAAGGTTCTGATAAAATTCGAATGAAGCTAATTATGNACAGTTTGCACAATGTTTAAAAAAAAAAGGGAAAAAATTCTAAGGTTCTGATAAAATTCGAATGAAGCTAATTATGGATAATTTGCAAATAAACTCATGCACATGAAAAATTAACAAGTGAAATATTGAATCTAAATCTCTTGAAATGTGACATGTCTTCAAATGTGTTGTTAAATAATAAATATTTAAACCCTAAATTTGCACAAATGTGTGCTTTATCAGTAGACACATATGGCTATAAAATATAACAAATTTACACCATACGACCACATATAAAAAGGCGCAAATTTAATTATAAAAACACTACACAAGTTAACAAGTATGGCCCACTCCAAGAAATATGATATCCTGATATCATAGTGGCAAAATCTCAGGAAGAAATGTTTCGGGAACATCTCTGAAACATTTGCTTGGAAATTTTACATTATAATACTCCTAAAATATTTCTGCAGTGTGAACAACAAAATTATACTTTTTAATATTTGTGAAATATTTTTGAAACATTTTCAATAAAATATAACTTTTCAATGTCTCGAAAAAATGTCAGATATATGTCTGAAACATTGTGTGCTATATGGGAGAGGGTTACATCAGAAAACAAAAGGGTGAAATACAATAAAAACCAACAGAACACCACAGAACCCAATGGAAAACACAAAGACTACATTAGAATTCAACATTTTGAAATGGAACAGAAAACGACAAAATAAAACAGAAATCATCGGAAACCCTACAAATAAAACATAAAACTACAGAACACGACATAAACAAATGTAGAACAAAAAGACCATCATAAACCAACAGGGTGAAATAGAATAAAAACAAACAGAACATAACATAATACAATGAAAATTACTGGGACTACATCAAAATTCAACAGAATGAAATGCGACAGAAAGAAAAAAATTATAACAAGTGGGAACCTACAAAAATCACCAAAAATGTAATAAAAACATAAAATACAACAGAAACTGAGGTGGAACAATGGGGTTTCGTGAAAGCTAACAGGTTAAAATTTCATAAACACTAACAGAAAACGATAGAAACCAAAATAAACAATTGGGACTGCATCATAATTTAACACAATGAAATGCCACAGAAACCAGCAAAATACAACATAAACCAATGGAAACAACCGTCAGAATAAAATAATCCAATAGTATGATATTAAAATTTAAACCAACAAAACACCACAGATACCAACTGAAAACACTGAAAATTAAATATAAACCAATAGATTACACTGGAAATACAACAGATTTGATAAGTTATTGTTTTAACGGAAATCAACAGAGCACAACAGAAACCATTGGAAAGTGGTTAAATGAACATATAACAAAATAAGGCTCTAAATTGCAATCTGCAAAACCAACATGATACCATTTTGTGTTAGCAGTTACTGAACTATCCACAAGAGTTCACTCTGTCTCGTTTATTTTAGTGCAATACTTAACAATATAATTTTTCTCCAGCTAAATGGCCGTCACTAACGATCTAATTATTCTTGTAGTTTGTTAACAAGAGTATGTTACAGTACATAATTATCTTAATTTTCAAAATTATATTATTTTCTGCACACATTTGAAAATAAAAATACCACTACTTAAAAAATGTAATTACCAATCATAATACTGAAGGTGTCTTTGAAATAACATATTCCAACCAATACTAGAAAAACACAAAGTTACAACAACATATTTCAACAAAAAGCATCAGAAGCCAATGAACACTACTGTTAATACAATATAAACCAGCAGATTGTAATACAACAGAAACCAATGAAAACAACTTGAAAGACAACAGAAACAAAAAGGGTTAAATACAATGAAAACCAACAGAACACAACAACTGTTGAGATCATGGCGAATAATATGGAAACCAACGGGTTGTAATAGGAACAAAAACCAACAAAGCACAACAGTATGCAATGGAAACTACTGAAAATGCAATGGAATCTATTGGGGTAAAATACAATAAAACCACCAGAAAAAAGGACTCCTATGGAAACAACTCAGAGGGCAGCACATACCAACATGTTACATCCCTATATTAACTATTTAAACATAACAGAAAACAATAGAAACTACTGGCGCAACAGGAACCAACAGAGATTATTATTTTTAAACCAACAGAAATCACTAAGATCCATTATGAAGGAAAACCGAAACTAACTGAATGCGGCCATTTCCCACTTTAAATACAAGGGAATTTACAATGGTAACCAAGAACATCTGTAACAGAAAGCAGTTGCATTTTTCTGTTGGATTTTCTGTTGGGTTATGTTGTACATTTTTAATAGCGTAAATTTTAACACCTTCTGATACAAACAAATTCCTAGGTTACTTCAGGAACAGTTAGGATGCTGCACTATACATATTTAATATTATCATGTAATTATGTGTAGGATATTTTTGAAATATGCCATTTTCATGTGATTACAAAATCAATCAGGTTTGTGATCTACCATTACCGGATTTCCATTGTGGACCTAACAAAGACGGAATATGTTTGTTACAAGAATACAAATCAAATACACTTTCCTAATAAATTCAATACTATAAATATATTAATTTTCCCCATACTTGGTCGCAATATATGTTGCCCTTTAACTTAGCAATAACTTTTGCACATTACTATTGGAATTTATAGATTTACTGAAAGCCTATACATATAGTTTTGGTCGGTATGCCATATTGTAGGCATATGAAGGACAATGGAATTATGTGGATTTTTGGCTTGAACTATTTAGATTGTTACTAATGAAATCAAGTATTCCGCAAGACGTCTTATTGAATTTTATCATGAAAACCCAACTACGGTGAAAAATTAATCACAAAGTATGCTTCAAAAATCTAATATTACTTTAAATATGTAATACGTGCTTCGAAAATCACTGGGCGATGCTATTTTATGCCCAGCACACATTAATCATCAGTGTTTGATGTATATCTCAAACACAGGACTGTAGGATTCAGCAATACAAATTTTATTTCAAGAACTAAGATATTTTCGAAAATGTCATTTCTAACATTTTTATATCATATTTTAAACTTTAATCTTTTTGAAATTTTTTTTACATTTATAATGGAAATATTTTAAAACCTCTTTTTTGGAGGTGTGTTTACAAATTGTTTAAGGTCTCAGAAATTACGGAAGCATTGTTTTTCACAAAGTATAGCTACAATTTTACCTCATTGAATAGGCGATTACTTTACAAATGCGTCATGGAATAAGAGATGCTGGTTGTGAATGGCATTTGGGGAATTAATGGAAGGGGGAATGGCCGAATCGAGACTCTACTCTCAGAGTTTGCCCAGGAACCAAAGGTGTATGAGCCATCCATAAGTGTCATTTTCTCTGTTGTTATCAAGTAAATATCAACAATGGACGACTTACCTTCTCCTTAATAAAATGCCAGGTCACCATCGAAAGTCCCATAGAATTGCCCTGCTGATGGAAATGCTGCACTAATTCAATGCTTTTTACATTGAAGCGAGGGGGCACCAGATGCAAACGCTTTTCTCGTGTATTTTTGACATAATAATAATGCTTAAGAGTTCTGTTCTCTAGTGAAAATTCAAGAGTATCCGATCAACTTTAAGGAAAAACTGCACAATCAAAATTTTTTTTGTCTAAATCTAACATTCACAATAATAATGTTAAGTAACGACCCAGTTAGTAAAACAATATTCTCTCGTAATAAACTTGCCACAACGCAGGCACAAAACAAAACTTCTTATCTATATCTTATCAATGTGTATTTATGCTTAATCCCAGAACATCGCACCTTCCTCAGTTTGACGGTTAGTCGAGTTATAAATCCACGAACATTGCGGAGCTGAATCACTTACACCAATCTATTTGTACAGGGAAAGGCGATTATCACACAACCTAGTCGCCAGAGTGGATGTGGTAAATAAAGATACAGAACTTGGATTATAATGACATGTTCAAGGCCGGTTTAAATCATTTCCCACTTTCCTCGAACTTGCAACTTGTGCATAGAGTTCCAATTGCACCCTTGCCAGAAAAACTTTCGAAATTTGCAGGGGGTCTTGCATTATAGAGTGCTCGAAATGAAGGGGGTGGGGGAGGATCATCCCAGTACAATCCTCGTCAGGAACTGCTCGTGGGTATCCAGACATTAGAGAATGAATTTGTTTCATTGTATAGAGGTCAGTAGTCTTTAAGGAAATACCTAACTATCGGAATTCAGCTATGCACCGAATTGTATTACCACTGATAAGAATTCCTCATAAGTAATATTCTGGCTCCCTACAACTTTTTACCACTACACCGTCATATATTTGTCACCTGCAACTCATAATCATCCAAGTGAGTCGCAACTGGAAATTTAAAATGAAATATTTTTTCTTCTGAATTGTAGAACATTTTATGGTGTCAAGCGAGAAATATTGGACTTCCAGAATTTTTCTACCGGTACCCACAAATGTTGTTCCATAGTCGCTGAAGAATTGGATAAAGCAGTCACGTATACGAAAAAACGTCGGACGCTGAAACGAAAGCCCTTGCGAACAAATCTGACACAAGTTCTAAATGAAGATGCGCTGTAAAGTGAAAAACAAATAGATCAACATATATTCAAAAAGCTGTTAATTTCCCTCACTCACTAATATGTTGAAAGGTTGTGTTAACATGTCGGCAAAAAAACAGCGAGTTTTTAGAGAAGGGGAGGGTGAGGATAAACATCCCCCCTCTCCAAGCTACACACACAGAAAATTGTATTGAACTCCGCGCTTCCGTCCCATCGTCCTTCCTAAAGTTATTTATCCGTAATCTGTAACTTATTCCATTACAAATATCTAAAGAGAATTAAATATGTTACTATAGATAACAAATAAACGAATACACGATTAAAAGGAATAATTTTTTAGGGTAATGTATTTTTTTTTTCATTTTACAATTTGGTAACAATATAAAGACATACAAATGTAATGATATTTGAACAATTTTGCACACTATTCTCTACAGCTGACAAAAATTATGAGGTCCTCCCATTTTCGAACGAAATGAATCTTTCCTTATTTTCCTTCACAAACTGTGCAAAAATAAACAATAGGGTGGTTGTGTATACTACAGTGGTTGTATGCTGACTCTTGAATATGCGCCTGTGTTGCCTTAGGACTGTATATCACAAGCGATGACCATTCTGAAGGAAAGAGAGTGGAATGGCGGAGAAGGATAATTGGCGAGTGCTGAGAGACGGAGAAGGACAAGGGACCTTGCATTGCGTCGTCGTACATTAATGTGTGTGAACATGCTGTAAACGATGTGGCTTTGTTTGTTGTAATAGTCAATAGAACAATATAGCAGTCAGCCTTACCATGTATGATGTCCGCTTTGTAGAGATAAAAACATTAATAAGGAAAAGACATTGCTATATATTGGAGTGTTATGTTCTTATATATATTTCAGGCTTGCACTTGCAGTTATTTGGAGTATATCTAAATGCATTTGTAATCATTGGGGCTTTTGGTTTTACNATATTTCAGGCTTGCACTTGCAGTTATTTGGAGTATATCTAAATGCATTTGTAATCATTGGGGCTTTTGGTTTTACAAGATATTAAGGCTGCCGTCATCTGCCTTTCACCAATGTTAATACAGCAGTAGGAGGATATAGTAATACAGAGTATTACGTTANCAGCAGTAGGAGGATATAGTAATACAGAGTATTACGTTAGTTCTCTAGAGAAGGTTGCAACGACTCTTGCATACTCTACCCTTACTAACACAACAGGACAGCCGTGCGAGAGTGAAGGTGACGTAGAGGCGACTGCGGTGCAAGTACGGTGTCTCTGTACGTACTTAACAGTAACAACACTTGCACAATAACACTTGAATGATACAATACTGTTTGAAAAATGACTACTGTAGATATTATTAAATAGCGATTTCAGCATTTACAGACATTTGCTTATGTTTTAGTTTGTTTTGACTTGAATGTTTATTTATTTTGAACGTTATGTTGAAGCCCCTACCCTTAGAAAAAGTTAGAATTGTAATTCAGGACATCGCCTCAAAATTTATATTTTTTTCTTGCTAGTTTACATTTCACGTATTTTGACAGTTTAATTTAATTTATTTTATTTTGCTAGGTGAACAGGGCTTAATTATCTTTGTAATTGTTAATTATTTTGAAACCATTTTCTCTATGCAATTTACATGGCCTAATCAAGCAAGTTTTGCAAGGGAGGAATGCTTTTAATAACAATTATGATAAAATAAGTGCCATGTTTCAAGAAGTGACTAATATCTTGGAATTTCCCGTTTTTAATTAGCGTCACCGCGTGAGTCACTTTTGATTGACACTCTCTCCCTATACGCTATGGAAAGCGGCACATCGTAACGTTTCTTCTGCAAGAGTTCACTTAATTTTGTACATACCACCCACCATAATGTTACGAAAGGTGAACGAGAAGCGCGTAGTTTGTTTAAATATACGGGACGTTATAAAGAAGAGGCGATAAACGCATTGCGGTAGTTTTGAAGTTTTACGCAAAACTACGTGAGCTGCCGTCTCCACCAGTACTGAACAAGTACTGATTATATCGGGTATGGTACTGCAAATTTAAAGATCGGTTTTATGTGTGCATTGCAATAATTTTAATCATTTTGGTTTATCAAATTAACTAGAATTTTCTAGAAAATAATTTTTGGAATTNTGCTGCGCGCGCGGCAGACCGATCATAGTTGAGTGGGAGAGAGACGCAAGGCATTCGGCGGGCCTCTCTCTCGTTCGGTGACTCATCGTAACGTTACCGAGCGTTACACTTTTTCATAAGTGACTCCCAGCCGCAACCTAATTTAAGACGTTGTCACGTCAAAAAAATTTGTTCTGTATCCTTGCAAAATCTTGGATATTCTAAGAAGATCAAATTCTGAAGATACTTGTAGCCAATTATTTTTTAATTTCTTACATAAATTATCAAGTTTAATTG
Source organism: Clitarchus hookeri (assembly GCA_002778355.1). Classification (NCBI taxonomy): domain Eukaryota; kingdom Metazoa; phylum Arthropoda; class Insecta; order Phasmatodea; family Phasmatidae; genus Clitarchus; species Clitarchus hookeri. Next base: position 34,443 of record NQII01005094.1, on the reverse strand, counting down.
CTAATTTATGAGAGGTGATTCAGTATTCATATATATCACAACTGATTTCCTTAACTGAACGAAATACTTTTTTTTTTTACGATTTGATATATATTTCTGGAATTTCTGCAATAGATATTTTCATTTATCATTGTATTCTTAATTTTTTCCCGTATCATTTCTTCAATAAACCTACAGTTTTCACGCACCCGATGAATTACATGCGTGTTGTGTAGTATTTGAATGTAGTTTTAATATATTATTCTTAACGCTCTGAGTGTTTTATTTTATACAAAGTTTGACGCTACTAAGCCACCTGAGTTATACAGGTTGGTGGCTAGTAGGTTATTTAGTTAAATTACTTTGGTGCAGACTAAGGGCACCTGTGGTTGTTGCAATAGGGGTAAACAAATAATTGTATTCTCCGTTATTTAACACACACAAAATTTTATTTGTCTGAAGGTAACATAGGTATTTACACACACTGGCGAGACTGAGACCCCCTACAAGTCGTAGGCCTGAAGTGCTGGTGGGCTGAATACTATGCGTCGGGAAAGGTTGTTGAAGGGAGACTTTTCTCTATTTATCTGTGACTGCGGCTTTTGGTGAGTTGTCTTCGTTGGTAGCTGAGGCATGGTGAGTTGGGTGGCCCATTGTCAGGCCCTCAGACTGGCTCTCGTTGGCGTGCTGTACTCAGCTGGCTTCTTCCTGCGGCTTTGACTGACTCTCTCGGAAATCCGGGATTGGTTTCCCGGGACTTGTACTTTCTCTGCGACCTCGGCTGGCGTTACTCGTATGAGAGCGCGTCTCCTCGGCTGCTTCGATGTCCGTAACGATCCGGCCCACGTTTCTGACTTCCCCACCTCGGAAACTGCCACTACTTTTTCGGAAATAAACTCATCAGTTCTCGGCACTTCTACTGGGTTTGTCTCGGAAATTTACACATGAAGTTTCGGCTGTTCCTGGGTTCTCTCCTAGGTGACTTTGCAATTGACTAACTGACTGAGTGACTGACTGCTTGCCTCGTCGCCATCCGGCGCACGACTACATCATCTCGGGGAATGGCGCCTCTCTGTATGGGGCTGCTACTTGTTTGCGGGAATTTACTCATATTCTCGGCACTGTTCTCGTCACACGACTGATTACTCCCTTTTCGGCTTCTCCCATTTCGGCTGCATCTATCTCGTCTCGCGGCTGTAGCGCCGAACTACTCCTGTCTCGGCTGGCGATAATTGGCTCTGAAGAGATCCGAACCCGGCCTCGTGATATGACTGCCTCTTGCACTAACTGCCTTTTCCGCCTCGCATCGCGGCTGCCGACCAACTTTTTCCCGTCTCTGCTGAACAACTGCCTCCANCCTCCCGTTTAGACTGAACAACTGATTGCGAACAACTGAACAACTGATTGCGAACGACTGATTCCGAACAACTGATCCCCTTCCTCGGCTGCGCCGGAATTAAACCCGTCTCCCGCTATATTCAAGTTAGCTGTCAGCACTTTCTCGAGAGAGAGAAATCAGGAAATCCCCTGTTACCTCACGCGTTTTTTTGTGTAGGATTTCGTGACTCGTCAGCTGCTTGGCGCTCCAACTAAGGTGGATGGAGGGTGTGGTAGGACTTTTCAGGGATTCCTGGGAGCTGTTTCTGCATTAATTCTCGTCGGGGGCACCCCCTAATTCCTACGTCGGGGGCTTATATCAGCTATTTCTTGGGACTTACCCTGTTTCTCTCGACTTCGGTGCTTCCCCGTGTGTCCTTATACTTCGGGACAGCCCCGAGGTTTCTTCCCTCCAGGGTGTGAATACAGTGCAATGCCTATCGCATGTACCCGTCATGTGTCAAGGTTATTGGATTTTGGGTTTGTCTATGTCTACATGCTAAATAATAAATGTTTTTCCACATAATTAAGCAATTATTCATGATATGTGATATTGTGTCAGAAGTATAATAATAATTACTTACCTGTTTTTAATCTACAAATCGGTCGTATTTTCATCGTATTTTAAATGTTTAGTGGATTTTTCCCATGCTTAATATAAAACAAAGGGAAGCCGAGTCGCCTGGCGTTATTACATTCCTGCTAGACGCCACGAGCACAGTTAACATAAATACATTTATCACTACATAAATGAGATACCAAGTAAAGACGTTTTGAAAATCTGTGAATTTAATTATTGCTTGGATTCTCATTGATTTACCTAGCAGAGGAAGTAGATGTATTCGGACAAGGTCCAAAATCGAATTCATGTATCATGACTCTGAACATTAATTCAGAAATTTGTGAGAAATTGTGTGGCTTTCGTAACACAACCGTCCCTCGTGATAGTACTGAAATTAGCTTTAATTTACTAAAAACTGGAAAAACCTTGGATAAAACTGTAAAAATAATCATTCTTATAATGGTGCTCTACTATCTCACCTAGGCAAGGAACTCAATCTCAAGTTGTCCGTTGTTAAAAATTATAGAAAATCAGTTTTCACTAGAAATCCAACATGGTGGAACGAAAATGGTCGGAAAAATTGTATTATAATCTTACCAATAATTTAAATGATAGTAGGATTAAACTACAAATGTCTCGAAGTTCTTGAATTTCTCATAGATCTGGCACCACTATACGAACAGCTTCCCTATAGTAAGCGCCCGATCTTACGGTGCTAANTGCTATAGCTACAGTCCATATGAACCTTAACATAGCCGAGACAGTTCTAGCTATCCTCAGTGAATTATTACGCGGGTGGCGACCTACAGGCCTTCTTCTACCTCAGTTTGCCACGCATTGTCGTCTGTTCCAGACGGCCTGTAATTCAGGGGCGAACTAGACTAATTACTAATAAAAATCTAATTATATCACTTGAGGTTCAGCTCACGCGAGCTGGCTACCTAACGTCGGGTACCAAGAACGCAAAAACTTCTCCAAAACTGTCCAATAAAGAGAAAACCAGTCCAAACTCATTCATTACGACACTCAAAAACTGTGCTAACGGTCCATTAGCACCGAATTATATTTCGCCTTCTATATAAATTCTACATAGTGCAAGAATGGAAACTCATATAAATATGTGGCCATAATAACAAACAGTAGAAAAAAAAATTAATATTAACTTCTTAGAATATAATGTCTTTAAGAAAATAGATACTATTCGTCATTAAAAATAACTCACATGAATAATGTTGCAACTTATAAATATAAAAAAACCACATATTATTAAATATTTTGTTTAGGAAAAAAATGTGATGATACAAAGTACACTGAAGAACCAAAAAAACTGGTACACCTGCCTAATATCTTGTAGGGCCCCCGCGAGCACGTAGAAGTGCCGCAAGACGACGTGGTACGGACTCAACTAATGTCTGAAGGTATGCAGGAAGTAATCTACACCATGAATCCTGCAGGGCAGACCATAAATCCATGGGAGTGCGAGGCGGTGGAGATCTCTTCTGAACAGCATGTTGCCAGGCATCCCAGATATGCTCAATAATGTTCATGTTTGGTGATTTAGGTGGCTAATGGAAGTGTCTAAAGTCAGAAGAGTGTTCCTGGAGCCACTCGGTAGCAACTCTCGACGTGTGGGCTGTCGCATTGTCCTGCTGGAATTGTCCACGTCCGTCGGAATGCACAATGGACATGAATGGGCTCAGGTGATCGGACAGGATGCTTACGTATCTGTCACCCTTCAGAGTCGTATATAGACGTATCAGGGGTTCCATTTCACGCCAACTGCGCACGCCCCATACCATGACAGAGCCTCCACCAGCTTGAACAGTCCCCTGTTGACAAGTAGGATCCGTGGATTCATGAAGATGTCTNGGAATGCACAATGGACATGAATGGGTGCAGGTGATCGGACAGGATGCTTACGTATCTGTCACCCTTCAGAGTCGTATATAGACGTATCAGGGGTTCCATTTCACGCCAACTGCGCACGCCCCATACCATGACAGAGCCTCCACCAGCTTGAACAGTCCCCTGTTGACAAGTAGGATCCGTGGATTCATGAAGATGTCTCCTTACCCGTACCTGTCCATCCGCCCGATACAATTGGAAACGAGACTCGTCAGACCAGGCAACGTGTTTCTAGTCATCAACAATCCATTGGCGTTGTTGGCGGGCCCTGCGAGGCGTAAAGCTTTGTGTCGTTCAGTCAACAACGGTACACTAGTGAGCCTTCGTCTCCGAAAGCCCATACCAATGATGGTCCGTTGAATAGTTCGCACGCTGGCACTTGTTGATGCCCCAGCATTAAAATCTGCGCCAATTTGAGAAAGGGTTGCACGTCTCTCAGGTTTAATGATTCTCGTCAGTCATCGTTTGTCCTGTTCGTTCACGATCTTCTTCCAGTCACAGTGATGTCGAAGATTTGATGTTTTGCCGGATTCCCGATTTTCATGGTACACTCGTGAAATGGTCGTACGCGAAAATCCAAATTTTATCGCTACCTCAGAGATGCTATGTCCCATCTCTCGTGCGCCGACTATAACACAACGTTTAAACTAACCTAAATCTTTACAACCTGCCATTGTAGCAGCCGTAACCGATCTAGCAACTTATCCAGACTCTTGTTGTCTTAAATAGGTGCTGCTGACCGCATCGCGTTACTCTGATTGGTTCCATACCTCTGTTAGTTGCATTCGCACGCCTATACAAGTATTTTTGTTTCTCCAATGTAGTATACCGTACACCATGATACTTTTTTTTTAAACAAAAAATGTGTTACACGCAAAAAAAAAATTCAAATTCTTCTAATAATAATACTGATCGGTGACTCTGTAATGAGTTTCGATAACGGAACGCCTATAAAAAAATTTTTCTTTGAGGGCCAAACCCCACGTGGAACACCGGGCCAAGAACTAGATCGCTTCGAGCTTCGACTCTCAGACTATAACACTGAGAATAAACTTAAGTAAATTAGTTTGTATGTAGGTTGGCATTGGTGGTTTATACATAGGGTTTTTTTTTGGGGTTTCAAACACTACCTTTGCCGATTCCATGTCCTTCCTCATTTTCATAATTTCTCCAAGTGTCTGGAAAGTTTTACGGCTGGTCCCGTTGTGCAACGCCTGTCATATTGGAAGCAGAGGGCGTCGTCCGGCAAAGAGGCCAAATACGCACCTATAACGCATAACATCGGACCAGAATCGATTTCAGCAACCAGCGGAGAATTGGGCAAAGATACACGTAAATCGTGAATCCTGCTAGGCCAAGGGTATTTCGGAATAATTATAACAAATGGCGAAGACACTCCGCCTATGACGCACAACGGGAGCCAATCAGAACGAATTACGTGACTACACACGTGGAGGGGCGAGAAGAGTAAACTGGGACGTCGAGGACCGAGATCGACACAGTCTGCGTGGGTCAACAGGCGAGTCAACTCCAGGTTCGAGGGCGTCGTCCGACAACGAGGTCTGGGTGCGAGGCTAGGGTCAGCTCCTTCTTTATCATGTAATCTTCTCTTTCCTAAGTAACCTTCCTTTACTCCATCTCTCCCTCTTTTCCGTTGTACTCTTACATAAAATATTCCTGTTACAAGTGCTAACTGTTCAAAAGAAAGTAAAGTTTCTATTAACCCTTTCTAATGCCTCTTATTCTGAGCTTACTCTAATTCCTTATACTATCCCTTAATGTTTATGAGCAGGTAAGGCTCATAACAAAAGGAAGAGAGTTGTTTGTACGCGTTGCCGTATTAAATTAATTTATGCAAAATAAAACATTCTTACCTTATTTCGCTTTTTCTCTATAATGAATAAAAATATTATAAACCGAAGCATATTTTTAGTATAGAGTTGAATATTAATACATTTTTTTAAAATTATTTTAAATTTACGAAAGCAATTATCTGTATTTACAATCTGTTCTGTTCGGATATTATAAATTATTAAAATGTGCATTTTAAAATTTCAACTCGGCATAGTTTCTAAACAAATGTTTCCCGTTGCATGTATTCCNGTTTCCCGTTGCATTTCTTCCCTTATTGTTTCAATCCCTCTATTTACGAAGCTTTATGCAATGGCCTGGTCTACAGTAAGTACTAACAAATATGCAAATTTAAATTCTTTTGAGATTTACAAATAAAATAATAGTAATTATTATTTTCTAACATATATTGCTGAAAAGTTTCTCATTAAAAAACAGCTTAAAAAATACGCAAAGTTTATTGATCTTTACATTTAGGACACCACACTTATTCTTAACCACAAAGTAAAGTATTGCTCCAGCTACATCCAACCACTGCACTGCCCAAGCCAGTAAAGGCACGGCCAATTTTGTGTAATACAATTCGTTCTCATTCGTAGATATCAAGTCGACCGTGATCACGAAGATGTAAATTTATATTTTTACACGGTGGCACTAGCGTTGAAAAAAAACCGTGAAGCGATTGTAATAATTTGCTATTAAAAACGAAATTATGAATAACACCAAATGTAAATTATTGTCAAGTAAAACTAAACGGGATTGTGACATTAATAACATGAACGTAAATATGCATAGTAATAATAAAAACATAATTAAACGGTAGGAAAAAAACGCATAATTTCATATTCGCACATATGACTTAAATAATTTCACTTATGCATCCAGGTCAAAATAAATGCAGCCCGTGGTATGCAGGGCTTATTATGGGTTACATAAAAGTTTAAATTTCTTTTGTAGTAATGCAAATCACAGAATGTTGTCAAAAGGGACCAGTCTGATTCCAGATCATAATTTGAGTAATCATTAAAATTTAATTTCGAAAACTAATTGCTGTCTAATAAAATTTTTGTCCCTTAAAAAATAATTTTGTATTTTTCTTTCTAAAGATGCCTCACTGAAAGCATGCCTGCAACCTGAATGATGAACTCGCACATAAAACGAAATGTATAGGCGTGATTATTTTCAAAATACTTAAAAAGGAGTTGAAACTCGCAGATAAATAAACATATTGTTCAATAATGTAGATATTAACTCGATTTTCATTCTGGGAACTGTCAAAAATGTAAGGTAACGAGTATGTTACACTTTTATGAAGAGTGATCCTCACAAGAACACTCAAGAAAGAATATTGATTGCACTGGCGTGAGTATATCACGTAACGAATTAGCGATTTCTGAGATTAATATAAACTTTGGCAATATTGAACTCTGGCTTTTTGACTGCATTGACATGGAAACCCACAACTAAAGTAAAGAAAAAATTTTATTTTGAAGATCGGAACGCGTGAGATGCTCAAAAGTTTGATACAATCATGAACTCAACAGATGACATAGATAATAATCACACGTTTTTTTGATAGAGGAAAAGTAGCTGTATGTCGACAGTTAAATTACGGATGTGATTTTTAAGTCATACTGTTATTATTTTATTTCGTATGGAAATATGCCATGGTTCGTCCTGATCTGGCACAGCAATGTTTTCAAACGTTTGTGACTTGAAACAAGTTGGTATTTTACACTCACTATCTACAGCCTTGAAGTTGAGAACCTTTAAGCAAAACTATGGACATGTAAATACAATTTTATGTAATACTAGTGGACGCAGCAGACGTTGTTCTGCCCGAACGTGGGCTTGCATGCTATTAGCGGTCATATATTTATTAATGTAAAAAAAGTAAAGCATATTGAAATAAATGTTGAATATTAATACTAAATGAAATAAAGTTTGATTTGTTTTTATCTTAATTTGAGTTGATGAATAATGTATTTCGTCAATCCCCGAGGTGTATAAATGAACAAACTTGATGGTTTGCCAATGCGAGAACACGCGACATATAATTCGCCATGTGAGAAGCACGGATGTTCTAGATCCAACCCACAAATGGACATTGTTTGGCCTTGTGACTTATTAATAGTCATTGCGAATGCCAAGCGAATTGTAAATTGCAGGCGTCTGAATGGAATGGGCGAGTCTGAAGGGATCATTGGGATCCGTGGCAGGAGAACATCTTGACTGTTTCGTCATGATCGACAACAGTGTCGATCGATTTGAAGGAGATCTCATTGCCAGTCAATGACTGTTGTATTTTGAAATTAATAGCGTCAACATCGATATTTTTTGCGGCCAAAATAGCTCGTTCATGTAGCCACGCATGATTAATATAATTAGGGTGCAAAACTGGGAATACGCTTTCAATCAAAGCATCTTTCGTGGCTACCATGTTGCAAAAATTGTCTGGCAATTTGATGCATTGTGCATTTCAATGCAATATAATTTTTCCATTGCTAATGTTGAGCCATTGTTTGGAGAATGACAGTGCCAATGGATCGTTTTGCAGTTGAACACGCATATTTATGGTAAGGCGTAATGTATTGATCCATAATATGATTGTTTCAAACATGCGTTAATTTCCTCCGTATATGTTGCGCGTGGAATGACCGGCAATGTCTGTCTGAAATCACCGGACAGCAGCAGTAGAGCGCCACCGAAAAGTCTGGTATTATCGGTGAGATCTTTCATCGTTCTATCGAGAGCTTCAAGTGAATGCTTGTGGGCCATAGTGCATTCATCCCAGATAATAATGTGATGTTTTACCGGATTCCCGATATTCACGGTACACTCGTGAAATGATCGTACGCGAACATCCAAATGTTATCGCTACCTCGGAGATGCTACGTCCAATCTCTCGTGCGCCGACTATAAGACCACGTTAAAACTCACTTAAATCTTGATAACCTACCATTGTAGCAGCAGTAACCGATCTAGCTGCCGACCGCATCGCGTTACTCTGATTGGTTTCATACCTCTGTTAATTGTATACGCATGCATATTCCAATTTTTTTTGGCTCTGCAGTGTAGTTGGAGGGCTGAAAGGTGATATTGGCTACTTTTTATCGCGAGAAAATATCTCCAAAAATTTACTCAATATGTAATTTCCTTTTATCATTCTATATTTCCTAGTTAACAGATGCCGAGGGCTTTGTGCCACTAACCGGGAATTTTATTAATTTGGCGCAGAGTGATATGGAACTGATTGCTAGCGTTTACCCAGATATACAAGGAAATATAAATGACGGCCAGTTGCTATGTAATATAGCGATTCTAGCACCAAAAATAACATTGTTAATAAAATTAATACTAACAATTTGAAAGAGGTACAAGGAGAAACAACGGAGTATTTGTCAGTAGACACAGTCATGGACACAGAACAGAGCACTTCATATCCTGTAGATTTCCTGAATTCTCTAGATTTGTCAGGTGTGCCCTTACGTAAGCTCCAATAAAAATTAGGTGTTCCGGTCATGCTTATGCGAATTTAGATGCACCATGATTATCTCTCTCAAGATTAGTTTTGCTATTGCAATAAACAAAGCGCAAGAGCAAACATTACAGGTAGCGGGGGTGCACCTGGAAAAACCGCGCTTCTCTCATCTCATGGCCAGCTCTATGTCGCATGCTCGCGTGTGCCCAATTACCAAAATCTCCACATCTTAGCGCCAGATGGAAAGACTTACAACATCGTGCACAGCAGCGTCCTAAAATAGTGCTCTGTTCTGTGTTAATGATTAGTGACTGCCTACTAACAAATACCGTTATGTATCCCTATCAGTTTATACCGCGGGTATAAGCTTGTGTGTGTGTAAAAATATATATATGTATATATATATAATTTTGTATGACTACAGATAGCTCTAAACAACTGTTTTAAAAAATATAAAATGTATATAAAGTGCTATAATTTTTTTTGCATTTTTAAATATTATCCACATTGTGGAATTTAAAACTCTTATTTATATTCTATTAAAAAAAAGTAAAATGCTCCAACTTATATAGTAAAAACATGCTTTTTTATTATGTTATTTCACTTTTTACAATAGCATTATCTACTTTGGCAACATAAGAATATTAGTTGATAAGCTGATTATTTCTGTGAGTGAGTTTTGGGAGCAATGTAGATATACTACCATGCTATATTTGAATATATATTGAAACTTACTTAAATTTATATTTACACTTCCAATATGGCTTTGAAGGAATGGAGATAATGGTAATCATAGTCATGAGGTGAGTGGTTTCCTGCGGGTACTTCTGAGGATCTTATCCCACCTCCATATACGACAGGTGAAATCTTCTCCATTCTTCTTCCATGATTTCAGCAAGATTTTTTTTTTTATAATTGTAAATTATTCTGGATTTTCAATTTTGCCCATATTGTTTGTACACTCGTCAAAAAATATTTCATTCAGGTTCTGTGTCCACCACAAAATCTACCATCTCACAAATGATACAGAGAGAAGCATTTTTTTCCGACGCCAAAGTTAAAGTTACAGAGGGCGGGTCCATTGATGCGTTACAGGCATTATTGTGGGGTTTGGGAATGAAATAAGGCGCTAGGCAGTCCGAAGCAATCCAGCAGAGTATTCCAAATTTCAATGTCAAGAAGTCTGTACCTGCTACTGTAAATAATTTAAAAGAATTAGTCGATTTTCTTATAGAGTTGTCTACAGTTATCGCCTCAAAGAGGTGTGCATCACTCTTAGTAGTAGGGTAACGTTGGTTCAGGCATATGCGTCATGTATAAAGATCCAAGATCCGTCCGCCATCTTGGATGACGTCACGCATATTAATGTTTTTCTTTCAAAAATTCTCCTAGCCCTTAAAATTGACCAATTTTCCATAACATCTTCCCTTTTTCCATAAAAATTTTCATAATTTTTTTCTGAATTTCCTTTTTCCCTAGAATTTTCCCGTTTTTCCTATAAAAAAAAGTCTATGCTCCAGAATATGCAATAGTGAGCTTCCGAAAGGCAACTTTTGTGCCATCTGATATATTTGGGGGGTTCTCTTATTTCTTTCAGGTCTCCACCCCCTTCTCATACAACTAACCAAACTCACCTCACCACCTTCCCATCACCAACCAGTAGAAATTATAATAAAAAACCAAAAAAATCCCAGAAAATAGAAGAACATATAAAGTTACCCTATGCTACACCATGCTCGCCCCACCTTCCCTCCCCTAACCCCCTTCCACAACACCGTCTTGAAATTATTATACAAAATAGCAAAACATTTTTAAAGAATTATTAAAAATAGAGTAACATTTAACAATATACATCCTTTCGTTGCTCACCTCTCCACCACCATCCACTCACCAACTATCCTTCCCATTTACTGGCAATTATTATAAAATGAAAATATCGGAAAAATTTTAAAAGTTGAGAAAAATATATAGTTAACCTCGCACTTTCGCGACCTCCCTAATCAACGACTCACTCCTTTACCTAAATCAACCCAGTCACAACAATTTGAGAATGGTAGCAAAAAAAAAAAAAAACGAAAAGTTTATTCTAAAAATTTAGGATCATATCACGTTAACCTCACACTCATCCCACCACACTCAACTTACCCACTCTCTTCCTCCGCAATAACAATTACTATGAAATCGTGAAAAATCGCAAAAAGATATTATAAAAATTGAGTAACATATAACATCAGACGACCTAACACTATTCACCTCTGCAGCCCCACCCTCATTCCACAACATCTAACCATCATGAAAAGCATGGACCGACCTCTTCACCCTGTACCATGCTCGGCACTGCTTCCCAGGCCGCTATCGCGGGTCAGGAAGCTGGCCGGCCTTGTCATAACAATAGTAAAACTATCAGACATATAGGAATTGGTGATTTCATTAATATTAAAATTTTTTAAATTAAATTTATCTCACCTATTGTTTTAAGAATGTCGAAATCTTTAAAAAATACAGTATATATATCGAAAATGAATTTTTCATGCAATATCGGTTTATAAAATTAGAATGATTAAATTTCACATTAAAAAATGTATTCTGGTAACATTAAAAGAAAGACAAAACTCCCTTGGAGTAACATACTTGAACCCACCACCTTTCGAATAGGAGTCGGGTTGTCTAACCACTAAGCTACTTAAGCAGCAATCAGATTAATTTACTTAAATATGCTATAATGGTAACCAAATGAAAAGCCTGCATTCCCTCGTACAATTACACGAGTGTATTAAACATTTTGTAAAATTATTTTTACGTATTTTTTTCTATCTAAGCAAATACGTCTCATGACCACAACTAATGGAGCATTTTTCTGTTTAAATTTATCGTAGTTTCCATTTTAAAATCGTTTTGCACGCAAATATTGGGGTATGAATTATATGTGCCTCTGTTCACATTGAATGATTTTTAAATATTCTTTTCCAATAACTATGTAGCATACCATTTTTTTTCGAAATCGAATATGTACAGGTATTCATATCGGCGAATATAACTTGCGAACATTTTGGAGGAAACCTTGTTAAATGCAGTTTGCAGGTATCATTTCCAGCTTTAGGTATGTATGTATTAACGTATGTAAAGCCCTTTATAACCATACAAATTATCTAAATTAAAAATAATATTAGCATTTAAGCACTTGTTTTAACGAAGACAGTTTATAACAGAGTGGTTACGATATAGGGTTTTAAAAAAATTCGTTTTTTTAAATTGATTAAAATTTTTTTTACAAAAACACTTTATAATATTTATTATCATTCGTGCACATCTCATTCACTTATACATCAGCTACAGAGTCCTCGCATATGCACAGGTGAGACTGTCTCCACTCGATATTGAATCTACCCTGGACTAGACCTACCCAATATTAATTCTAACCAATAATGACTGCCCAAGAATTACTCTGATCAAGAGCAACTCAATCCAAGACTAACTTGGAAAGTTAGTATGATCCTTTGGTATGGTTACCTGTGGTATAAATGTTTTGCGGGGATATTGTGCGATGACTCTCAGAGACTTTTTTCGAGATTGATAATCACTGATTGTTATTATAGGTGGTTGGTATTGTAGGAGTCTCACTTGGGTGGTGGCATTCCTGGGGGGAGTAAATCATATGTTGAGTTAGTCTTGGGGTAGAATTAGATTTCGATGGAGTAAGACTAGTGTAGAGTTAGACTTGGGTAGGTTTGGAAGAGTCAAACTTAGGTTTAGTCAGTATAGGGTTGTGTTGTTCTAGATTGAGTTAGTATTGGGTTGAGTTAGCCTTAGGTGGAGTTTGTCTTAGGTATAATCAATATTAAGTGCAGTTATTCTCCTGTGTGTAAATGTATGGACTCTGTAGCTAATATGTATAAGTATATGAGCTGTGCATGAAAGAACATTAATATTTTTTGCGTGATTTTGTAGAAATAAATTTTAATGAATTAAGGAAAACAGAACTAATTATTTTTTAATACTATATCGTAAATTTCTTGTTATAAACTAACTTCGTTAAAAAAAGTTTAATGAAACCTTTATTTACTTATTTAGATAATATCCCTGGTTATAAAGGCCATTTACATACGAAAATACATACATACCTGATGCTAGATATGATACTTGCAAACTGAATTTCACGAGCCTTCCTCCTAAGTGTTCGCATATTATTTTCAAGTATATAAAAGCTTGTACATATACGCTTGCTTACGAACTGACTTGCAAAAAATGTGGTCTGCTAAATAATTATTTAAAAATAATGTATAAAATCATTCATTATGAGCATAGGCACGGCACATATGATAAAGACCGCAACTGAAATAACGAAATTTTGTTAATACATTTGCATGAAAAAGGTTTTTAATTTGTTAATATGATGAATTTAAGCTGAAAAGCTCTTCATTAGATAAGGTTGTGAGATGTATATGCTTTGATATAAAGAAAATATAAGAATAACCTAAACTGTTCAACACGCTAATGTAAATGTACGAGATAGTGCAGACTCTTCGTTTGGGGACTATTGTAGAAGATTTAAGAAATTTTCCTGATTGTTACCTCAGTAGCTCAGTAGTAAGAGCACTCGACTCCGATTCGAAAGGTTGTATGTATCTCCATGGGATTTTTTTTCTTTAAATTTTACCAGCTGTCATGGGAAAATATGGTATTTAGATCATTTTAATTTTAAACCGATATTGCATTAAAAATACATTTTCGATACATTTATCTATATTTTTTTCAAAGATTTAGTAATTTTTCAAACATTATATGAGACAAATTTAATTAAAATTATTTTCATTATTAATTAATGCACCAATTCCTACNATTATATGAGACAAATTTAATTAAAATTATTTTAATTATTAATGAATGCACCAATTCCTATATGTCTGATCGTTTTACGATTGTAATGACAAGGCCAGCCAGCTGCCCGACACGCGAGAGTGGCGTAGGAAGCATTGCCGGCCGGGGAGGAGTGAAGGTGTCGGTCTATGCTTCTCATGAAGGTTAGACGTCGTGTAATGAGGGTGCGGCTGGAGAATGTAGCCGTCGAAGAGGGTGTTATTTTATATATTCCGTAATCTTTTAGAATTTTGTGTGACTTATCGAATTTATAATAATTTACGGGGTGTGTAGGTTTGGTTAGGGCGATGTGGTGATTGTGGGGTTAACGGTAAATGTTCCTCGATTTGTCGATATTTGTTTTTGCGATTATTCTCTATTTTATAGTAATTGCTTGGAGTGGAGGTTGAGGGGCGTGAGTTGAGTGTTGTGGGATGAGTGTGAAGTTAACATGTTATGTTCTAAGAGTTTTAGAATCAATTTTCCAATTTATTTTAAGATCATTCTCGAATTTTTATGACTGGGTTAGTTTCGGTGAGGGGACACCTGTTTCTGTCTGATCAGCAATTATTACGTAATGAATTTAAAGTACATATAATAAAGTGTAAGAATTTCTATGGTAAGGTTTATTTGGTGCTTCCTATCCCAGTTTTCTTCTATATAAATGCAGATTGTTTTCTTTACGTCCCATAATTTATAAGAAAGATAGGCAGGCAATGAACTGTAACCGAGTTGAATATATGCACATGCATATAATGTGTTTTTAATTTTAGAAAGGTTGTATATTAAGTACATTGTTAATGATGTTTTAGGTACAAGACAACAAAAAGTAAAAGTAGAATTTTATTGTGGACAAGTGTTTGGTGCCCAAGAGTTTGGTTTCCCATTCTCTTATTCAGAAATTAGTCTCTATCGTTGGTAGTTCGTGTAAACTCTCACGTTTTCTGGTCCGGTATGTTTGAGGATTCAATATGGCGTGCGAATTTGCTTGAGTGCTTCTAATCTGAGGATGTAACAGTGACAATGGGCTAGCCAACCTGCGTCACAGTTCCAACCTTCGGTTTTTGAACGACTGGGTGTGCCTAGAGGAGGGGAGGACGTGACAACGAACGCTGAGAGGATGTCAGCAAGGAATAAGATACATGTTTTCAAATTACGTGGCTAGTGGCGATTGTGTGTTTGGACATACTTGTGGCGGCCACGTTTGGACGGCGCATCACACTCCTCCTCCTCCTTCTCTGCATCCTCCTTCCCTTTATTCTCCTCTTCCAAGGCACGAGTGGTGTAAGGAGCTGTTATGACTCTTCGTGATGTCATAAAGACTTTTAAATTTATTAAAAGAAGAGAAGTCCATCGTTCTGAGATATACTTAAATTCACTGGGCGAAGATATTTGAAAGTGTACCGGACTATTAATGAACTAAGGGGACAGGCATGGGGTCACTACTTAGGCATTCTCAAAGTTACGTAACATTTTATTAGGCCTTCTGTCTGTATTAATAAATTAGATATAATATTTTCACTGGTTCGCGTATAGTTTAGCATGGATAAGTGTAGAGATTTATATAACTATTTTAGAAATCGGGAATGTCTATATAATTCTATATTTTTAAGGTATCTCAATGATTATCAATGAATTATAGAATTGTAAATGTTATCAGCATTATATAAAAGAGAAAATTGTAATTTACAACAAAATACACTGCAAAAACATTTCCCGTCTTAATATGGTGTTAACATCTTTAGGTACGTATTCTATGTTAAGCCACATAATAATANGTCTATATAATTCTATATTTTTAAGGTATCTCAAAGATTATCAATGAATTATAGAATTGTAAATGTTATCAGCATTATATAAAAGAGAAAATTGTAATTTACAACAAAATACATTGCATTTTGTAAAGGGCAGAATTATACCACAATTGTAGTTTAGGTACGTATTCTATGTTAAGCCACATAATAATATATAAGTAGGTTCGATGATGTCACAAAAGCTAAATCCGTAACGTGCTTGGTGAAGTCACATTTTGTACAACAAGTGACTGTAAGTTGGCGTAACGCAGATATTTCCAGTCTCACAAGATAGGGAGCTGCTGGCCCTATGTGTACGCCATCACTCTGCAATCGTAATCTTTTATTGCTGGTACACTGTTCTACACATACTCCGAGTTCATATTTATTTAGGCCATTCTTTCCGGGTGTTGAAATTTTCATAAACAATAGAGTATTTTATATTCGTACATTATATATTATATTTTGTCACTGTTCTTATATAATTAAGGAATAAATATTGCATATTAACATGACTAAGTAGTTACACGAACACACAAACTGTTCTGAGCCACTATGTTTTTACCCTTTAATTAGAGTGACAAACTTTACTACAATTACTTTTAATGATTTTTAGTTATTCGCGTGAAATATATATGTTGATACCTGCCAAATGCTGAAGTTTGGAAGTAGGTATTGATTCTGCTCTGNAATATATATGTTGATACCTGCCAAATGCTGAAGTTTGGAAGTAGGTATTGATTCTGCTCTGCGGCGTGAGGCGCCAACATTTGATGCTAGCCCTCAGTGACAGGGCGTAGGAATACGTCGACACTGTTGTCTCTAGGTCCAATTTACTAATAAATTACACTTTATTTGTGAGTTCACATAATCGAGTTTTATTGTTGCTTGAACAGGTTAACTGGTACATGAACTCACGAGACAAACTCCCCTCCCCTTTTTCTATGTAGGCTACATATGGTTTGACGCCGCGATTGGCGTCGTGGGGGGGGGGGCAGGATTCTTCACACCTGGTGTAGAACTACTTATCTGACACTGCGGCGTTGTCTTCCCTCGGCTGGCGGCTTGGAACTGCTCCGGTGCTTGGTGGGGCGTCCCGACGCCTGGCCTCGAAGTTCCTCATTCTCGGGTCCACATAGTACTCTGCGTTTGACGAAGTCTGACTGACTTTTCTCGGATTCTTCCCGCCGCACGTCCCGCTTGACGGCCTCCGACTGAGGTCGACGTCGTGATGCATTCTCGATCCTCGACTGACTCCGGCTGACTGACTGACTGCTCGATCCGCGACTGACTGATTGACTGACTCGTTCATAGCACTGGCTTCGTCCGGCTCCGACCCGGACGCCTCGCTTCAAGTCCCCCGACTGACTGCCTCGACGTCTCTCAACTGACTGATCTGTTGCTCCCCCCTTCACGTGGTTTTGTAGCGTCCATCACCATATTCAATTTCCCTATCTCAGCACGTGGTCCGGGATGCTTGTCAACCCCCCGGGTCATAAAACACGTGGCCGCTGCTCGTGTGGTCCGCAGACGGCCTGGCGTCGTCCCTTGGTTCTGGCCTGGAAGTTTATTGTCCCGTTCTGCACGCACGTCCGCTAAAAGCTCTCATGGCTTATTGTGGTACAAGCCTGGGACAGACGCAGCTGGTGGTGGGATCTCGGTGTCCCTTGGGCAGCTGCAAAATGCAGCTGTGTCCACGCCCTGGTGCCTTCCGTTGTCTCCGGATGTCGTCTGCACGTGCAGGAACAGTTGCACGTGCAGAAACCTTTGGTAGCGTGCCTTTGCAGCTGCGAGGCTCCTGGTATCACTCTTCCGGCACGTCCACAAAATCCCTTAATCCTTATTGCGGTTGTCCGCCTACGAGCTTTGCCAGAGCGTGTGTTCTGATGAATAAAATATAGGGACGCAGAATGCGTCAATGTGTGGAGAGCTTATTCACACCATTTTGATGGCAAAAAATGGTTAAATACTTCACAATTGCAATTAAAGTAAGAGAGAAAAATGCTTTATACAGTGATATATTTGTCCCAAGTAGTCCAGGGGAAATTCGCCATGATATGTTCTTCCATCGAATCATTTTCTGATAAATATGTGTATCAAGGTCTGTAATTGACGGTAATGAGGATAAACAGAAACTCTGAATGTTTTCGACTCTCAAGACCTCGATGTTAAGAGCCAACCAAATCTCTCAATTCCTATAAATGATTGAGTTTCTCGGGGTGTACAGGAAAAGTTTATAAACTACCAAAAATTGTATAATTTAAACAACTACAAAAATTACGCATATCAAACGGATAATAACTGTGAGGGTATAAATAAATTATACATACTCTATTTAGGGAATCATTTAGGACATTTTCGTTACTGTTATTTCTTTATCCCTATTGCAAAATTATTCTAAATGAATGTGTGTTGCCCACATCAGTTTTAATATTCCTAAAACAAGAACTGTTTGCTTCAAACGATAACACAATTCCTCTCTTGACGATGTTATTTGATCTTCTCGAATGCTAAAATTATGTTCTTTCTGGGAGTATTCACTCCTCCATTGGGTTTTAACTCTAACGGAGGTTGAGGAGTTTCTGCACATTGCCTGACTTTGTATGAGGTCAGTATGTGTACCAAGGCTGTCTTCACTTGCATCTGGCCAAACCGCATACCTGAGGGCAGACACCACATTCCATTAATTACCTGACACACTGATTCCTAGAAAATCACGACTTATTTCGGGATATTAAGTTTATTAAACAGCAGTTACGTTTAATAGACAGACAACACCCATTGTAGTGAGTGAATGTGTGCATTACCAAGAAAAATAGCTAACGAAAACGTTGGTGTGCTAGCCTCATAGCTGAAAATGTCCCTCTAACTTTTAGATAAAAAGATATCAGAGTATATATATAATGCTTGATTCACCATATCAAAACACCTCTCGAATTTTGTAACATAAATTCATATACACGCTGTCCAATCATATGTAAATATACAGAGTGTATCTAAACTAAACGGATAAACTTTCGCTGCAGTTTTATTCACGAGAAAAGAGCAATTATACAACTTATTCTGTAAAGTGAATAATTGAAATTAGACCTGAAAAACTAGTTTATAGAAAATATCGTAAAATGTATTTATGATGGAACACTAAGGGTTTGGGTAATCTGTAAAGGAACAAAGATTGTTAACATCAAAACACCTCTCTGCAGCTGTCATCCAACTATTCCATGGCAATAATCATGACTACTTCCCCTATGTCGACTTAATCTCTATGCCGCTCTAGCATACTTGGGATTTAAACGATGGATTATTTACCGCAACTCAAAGTTCACATTACACATTCTCCAAACACTCAGTGTTCCATCGCCAGTAGTTTTAATAAACTAGTTTTTCGGGTGCAACTTCAAATATATGTACACCCCTTAGGATTCACCCTCTTTTTTCGTGATTATCCTGAAGCCGAAGTTCGCTGGTCTAGAATATCCTTGTATTAGTTGTATCATATGTCAGATGTCATCCATATTTTTATTTTTGTTGGCTCCCTAATATTGAAACNGTTTTAATAAACTAGTTTTTCGGGTGCAACTTCAAATATATGTACACCCCTTAGGATTAACCCTCTTTTTTTCGTGATTATCCTGAAGCCGAAGTTCGCTGGTCTAGAATATCCTTGTATTAGTTGTATCATATGTCAGATGTCATCCATATTTTTATTTATGTTGTCTCCCTAATATTGAAAATCACTTTATTAGTCAAAATCATTGGGTATTTATTAAAACCAGTATTACGACTTACCAATGCAATTTCTTGGTCCTTCTCCGAATGGCATGTGTGCAAAGTGTGAACGTTTGCTTTTGTTTGCAGGACTGAACCTTTCAGGGTCAAACTTGTCTGGATCAGGATAAATGTCATGATCTAAGTGGATGGCCAAGACTGGGATCATAACACTTGTTCCCTTCTCTATAGTAATGTTAGTTCCTGGAATTCTATAGTCTTGTAGACACTTCCTTTCCAGAAATGGCAGAGTTGGGTACTTGCGCAAGGCTTCTGGAAACAAAAAAAAAAACTAATTGTCAGAGTGTATAAAAATGTTCTTAAAATTTTGCAACAAAAAACAGTAAGCTACAAATATAACTTATTTTATTACTTTCCTCTACATTTCTATGCGACTAAATTTTNTAAGCTACAAATATAACTTATTTTTTTACTTTCCTCTACATTTCTATGCGACTAAATTTAATTAAGTAGGGCCTACTCTTATCACTTAGATAAAAGTATATATGCATTACATTTTAGTTATATTTCCATCATTTGAAAATACTTATCTGAATCCGTTTACTCGGCTGACAATAGTAAANATAAATAGCAATACTTGTATGTCAAATATTATGGTAATCTTATTATTGTTTACCCGAAATTACACAACATTTTTATTGTTTCACGTGGCGCTATCTTACAAAACGGGGACAAAGAAGCTATGCTCAAGCAAGTCTGCTTCTTTTAGTTGGTATTTTCAGCATACTAAATTTGGTGAAAATTAGTTAAATATTATGGCTTGAAGACCAAATTAACATAAAATATTTATATGGCTGATATTGTGGAAATAGGTTTCTTACCCATTTAGAACGCATTAGCTATAGTAACCAGAGTATTAATAACATTAAAATTATATTGGCAAACTATTGAGTAGTTTTCAGGAAGGGATGTAAAAACATAATTATTAATGTAGTGCTACCTCACAAAATAAAAGGCCAAATACAATATACTTTATTAAATTTAATAGTTTGATGCATGACGCATGACGCGTCTAGAGAAAGAACAGAGCGACGACTTCGCATCTGCCAGAACGTGCATCAAACACTCATACCGACGTCACCCGATAGTGCCTCCAATGACGCACGATGTTACGCTTGGCCCCGTTGAGCAATGCTAGCTAAGCAGAAGTAGTAAAGAGGCTAGAGACGCGCTTCGAGGATTGCAACAACGATTACGCAAAGAGGGCACAGAAGTGCAAACACCACACGGAGAGTGANTCATCTCATATGCCTATTTTTGGAAGGTAGGCAAATAATGAAGGTCTTATCCCAATACATTTAAGATAGCTTATTTGGTGAGTATTTAACGTATAAAGTTTCCTTATACTTTCGGAACTACATCTGATTCTTGTAAGCTAATGTTGCGTGGCACAGCTCGAAAAACAGTGCATAACAAATGCTTGAACCCGCTTAAGATTGTGAGCACTTCACAGCTAAATGTTTAAATACAGAATGTTTCGTAATTCCTATTACACCCTACTGGAGGTTGTAGAAGGCATGTATTAACTAAAGTTTGGATGAGGAATCCAANAAGTTTCCTTATACTTTCGGAACTACATCTGATTCTTGTAAGCTAATGTTGCGTGGCACAGCTCGAAAAACAGTGCTTTAAAAATGCTTGAATCGGCTTGAGGTTGAGAGCACTAACTCCCTTCATAGCATGAGCACTTCACAGCTAAATGTTTAAATACAGAATGTTTCGTAATGCCTATTACACACTACTGGAGGTTGTAGAAGGCATGTATTAACTAAAGTTTGGATGAGGAATCCAAGTGTAGCAACGTACCTTTGCAGTTCTACAAGGAATCCACGAACCAAAATTTCAAATCTCCCGCAGCATTATAGGCATCCGAAAATCACAAGGGNATCCGAAAATCACAAGGGGCGGCGTTTGGCATCACCTGATGCTACATGTAGCCTTTTTACAATATGACATACTGCTATCACCGTCCCCCCAATTCCCAATCTTTCGTTGCTGAATATGATTCATTCAAGAGTAGTATATTAATGTGGATGTTGGACCACCCCAAATTTTCTTTTTATAATTTTCTATAAATATCAATAACCTAAGAGTTTATTAAAATATCAAAAACTTCTGNAAATTTTCTTTTTATAATTTTCTATAAATATCAATAACCTAAGAGTTTATTAAAATATCAAAAACTTCTGGCAATTAAATTTTAATCAAATATACCAAAGATACCTAAAGTACAATTAATTTTTAATTAAATAAAACATATTTATTAAATATTGAAAAAAAATGTAATAACAAGATATTTAAAAATTACTAATGAAAATTCAATAGCGGTTTCCACACCAAAAAAATTTAATATCACGCATTAATTGTTCTTTCTCTTTTTTATTAAAATTTCAGAATAATAGTAATAATGTATTCCTTTAAAAATATTTAAATCTTTATTTTTAATAAGTATAAAATATTTCTATNTTCAGAATAATAGTAATAATGTATTCCTTTAAAAATATTTAAATCTTTATTTTTAATAAGTATAAAATATTTCTATAAGGTTAAATAATTTTATAATTAGTATCCAAACAAAATAATTGTATCTACCACACTTTGTGAATATAATTNTTCTATAAGGTTAAATAATTTTATAATTAGTATCCAAACAAAATAATTGTATCTACCACACTTTGTGAATATAATTTTAAAATTAGATATTTTGTATTTTTCATTTACCTTTAATTCTTGAAGTTTTATTAACTTAGTTGCACAAATTAATTTGTGTAACAGAGATTCCATGTTGTAGCTTACTATTTGTATGAACAAAATTTTATATAATAAGTAAAATACAATTTGTATGTCTTCGTATAGCATGATTATATATATTTTAATATTTTAACCACTAAGAAATTTTAATTCACGTTGTAAGTTCGTCAATTTTTGCATTACCATTGTATTCCATCTATAAACCTATTATTTATTAGTAATCTTCAATATAAATTTTATTATATTCTCCTTGTGAAAACGTTTAAAATATGTTAAATTTTTGAATAAAAATTCGAAACAATCAATTTTACAAATATATTCTAAATTTTTTTACATCGTCTTGGTTTTAATATGCAAAGATTAAAAAATTTTAATCATATAGTTTATAATTCAAATAAGTTTTACACATATCAACTAATATAAAACATTATTTATAAATTTTCATATACAAATTAAATTAAATACTTATATAGATTCGTATATACTTTGATAATTGTGTAAAAATTGATTGATTAATTAGTTTTTAATTCAAAATAGGAGCATTATACACATTGTGTAATATTTTATTTTAATTGATCACACGAGAGATTNAATTAGTTTTTAATTCAAAATAGGAGCATTATACACATTGTGTAATATTTTATTTTAATTGATCACACGAGAGATTTTTTTCTCTAATCAGTGTAAAATTACATATCGCATGCTCTGGGAGATTCTTTTTAAATTAAAAACAAATTTTGATATTTCAGCTTTAACAGTCGTTGTTTTTCAATATGTACAATCAATTGTAGGAAAATAATAATNAAAACAAATTTTGATATTTCAGCTTTAACAGTCGTTGTTTTTCAATATGTACAATCAATTGTAGGAAAATAATAATAATTATTACTTTCACCATCGTGATTTAAAGTCGGTTTAATATAAAATTTATTGTCTTAATATTTGTTTTAATTTTGTCTACAGAATTTATAAAATCGTGTTATTATGGACATATTTTATTTAAAAAATCCCCATCAAATCAAGATTCAAATTTTCTTAAGTAAACATTTTATTTCTTCAAATTTATAACAGGAAAATGTCTTACACCAAAATGATCGAACATAGGTGCATGAACAGTTTGATCAATACGATCTNCAAATTTATAACAGGAAAATGTCTTACACCAAAATGATCGAACATAGGTGCATGAACAGTTTGATCAATACGATCTTTCTCATTAGCAAGAAAGCCTACTATTACATAATCGGGAATATCAAATTGCAAATTATTAATTTGATCCTTTATATTAAAACTAAATGTTATTTTACCTCGCACATATTTTTCTAAAAATTGCCAACAATTAAATCTAATACATGTATAGATATATTTATTTCGTATTTAACAATAGGTAAAATAGTTTTTAAATCTTGTATAACAATTTTTCCAGGAATTGCAGGATATTTATCCTATGAACCATCACTTTTATGTGTTTGAAATACATATAAACGGTTATTATCTGAATAATTTCAAATAAATATTATCTTCTGTCTGCATAAAAAATATATTTTATTCTTGTCTCTAAGAAAACCAAANCTGAATAATTTCAAATAAATATTATCTTCTGTCTGCATAAAAAATATATTTTATTCTTGTCTCTAAGAAAACCAAATAGTTAATTCAATGAATTAATAATTACATTTTATACATTTGAATTAACAGATTTTACTGGAGACTTGTGAACGGCTGTCATAAATAAACTTTTTTTGATGGCGAACTGACTTATGCGTGCGTCAGAGTTGTTGTTATAAATTATTATCAATTGATTCTATTATTTGGCCATGTTTTGAAATTTTAACTCGAGAACATTAAAATAGGGAAAAAATTCTATCAAAGTCAACATTTCCGTCTCTGCCATAATAACCATCACTACTTCTGTAATGCAATATAACTTGTTCATTTCTGTTAGCATCATTTAGGAATAAAAATCCATCACCTAGAGGTATATCGAATTATATTCTACTAATATAAACGTTAAAATTTCTAATTTAAACAGATGNGCCATGTTTTGAAATTTTAACTCGAGAACATTAAAATAGGGAAAAAATTCTATCAAAGTCAACATTTCCGTCTCTGTCATAATAACCATCACTACTTCTGTAATGTAATATAACTTGTTCATTTCTGTTAGCATCATTTAGGAATGAAAATCCATCACCTAGAGGTATATCGAATTATATTCTACTAATATAAACGTTAAAATTTCTAATTTAAACAGATGCTTGTGGGAGTTTTGTAATTAATTTATTAAATAGAATTTTTTTTATTTTAATTAAGTAAAGCATGGTGTTAAATCTAAGTTTCCATATTAATTACATTTATTACAATTTTGATATAGGATTTTGTGAGCAATTTATTTAAAATTCTTTACTAATAGAAGTGAAGGCAGAACACTATTAATTATTAGATTTGGATAAAATACTAGATTTTTCTATAATACTAAAAAAGAAGTAATAAAATATTTAATAAAGAAATTTAAATTTTGAATAAAAGGAGAATTTAAGGAAAATTTTCAATTTACTATAATAATAATAATGCTTTTGTAAAAGAGTGTTTTACATTAATAAATTGTTATTCTAGAGTTAAAGTTAGTAATAAATTGNTAATAATAATGCTTTTGTAAAAGAGTGTTTTACATTAATAAATTGTTATTCTAGAGTTAAAGTTAGTAATAAATTGATTAGACAATTAACATGTCCAGGTGTTAACAAGCAATTGGGAAACCATATTATTGATTTTATAAATTNAATAAATTGATTAGACAATTAACATGTCCAGGTGTTAACAAGCAATTGGGAAACCATATTATTGATTTTATAAATTGTCCATATAAACCATTAAAAGTAACAGATACATCTAAGTTAGCTGGAGGAAATGGTATATCAAGATTATATGCAAGAATATAAAATTATTTACTGATTAATTTCTAATACAAACTACTCACGTCAGGTTAATTTTAATAAAACTTTAATAATATTTTATTAGAACAATATTTCGAAAAAAGTAATTTAGGGGTAGTATCTAAAATGTGGGGAAAATTATCAAATAAGTAACAGATTAGTTGTTTATTTATNAAAAAAGTAATTTAGGGGTAGTATCTAAAATGTGGGGAAAATTATCAAATAAGTAACAGATTAGTTGTTTATTTATAAAAATTATTACAATTTGTTTACTTGGGAAACCAAAATTCCTACAATTTAACAGGAATACAATTTAAATTGCCATTAAAAGAAAATATAAAAATAAAAATGAAAGTGATGTCATTTCTGGTGTTTGTTTTAATCTTTTGACAATTAATTTGATATAAGGTAAAGAAAATGAGGAAAAACATGTATTTACCTTAATCAAACAATTTCTAAATAAATCTTAAAAAAATTATGTTTTCTAAATTAAATTTTTTTTGACAAATCCTAAACTAAATATTATCGAAGAATTAGGAATGATTAATACCGAAATTCTTATTCCAAATTTTTCTAGTAAAAAAAGGTTACAATGTGTGTTCGATAGGGGAGTACTGTATTTTTTTTCAGATCCAATTAAAAACGAAATAGATAAAATAAGAATTAGAAATTAAAAAACATAAAACTTAAAATTACCTAACAAAAACTAAATATATACTAGAAGAACATAAAAAGNGAATTAGAAATTAAAAAACATAAAACTTAAAATTACCTAACAAAAACTAAATATATACTAGAAGAACATAAAAAGGACCATTTTAAAAAGAAGATTAAATAACAAAACGTCTCATTCAAAATTAGTTGATGACATTTTTTGTCAATTTATCTTCGAAACAACTTGTTTATATAAAATATTTGTTTTTGTTGTAAATGATAAAAATAAATTTATTTATATTGGAGTTTTTGGAGACAAAGACAAAGTTAAAGCTCTTTATCGCGTTAAAAGGTTTAATACTAAATAATTTATAGGATTTGATTAAGATAAAGGAAAACTTAAAACAGAAAGATAAATTTTTATTCCTGACACCAACATTAGACTGTGTTCAGAAATATGTTACTATACCAATGGAAAATAATTTATAGAAATGAAGAATAATGGAATAACATGTTATATGGGACATTCTTTTCCNTTTACTATACCAATGGAAAATAATTTATAGAAATGAAGAATAATGGAATAACATGTTATATGGGACATTCTTTTCCATTAATAAAGTATTTTAGTATATTACACGTTTATAAAAAAAAGACGAATAATTATATAATAAGAAAGATAAAGAACGGGTAGATATATTAAANAGTATATTACACGTTTATAAAAAAAAGACGAATAATTATATAATAAGAAAGATAAAGAACGGGTAGATATATTAAAGATATAAGAAATTGCTGGAAATTTTATATTAATGGATTGTAAAAAGTTGAAAGAAATGGAAGAAGAATTTGATTTAATTATAACCAATATTTCTTTGAAAATTTGTAGGACAGCATGTGTACTATAAAACGGGAAAATATTAAAAATTGTTATTGATCTAATTATTGGCTAGAATAAATCCATTGACTTAAATTTTAAGATAAGAAATAGATTTTATAAAATAAAAACCAAAAAAATAAAGATAAATTTGATTTTAATGCTTAAGATATATAACATTTAAAAACCATTACTAAAAATAACGATGATTTAAATGTGAACGAATCGTTTACCTTAAATCCATATACACTGGAGAGCCAAAAANCTAAAAATAACGATGATTTAAATGTGAACGAATCGTTTACCTTAAATCCATATACACTGGAGAGCCAAAAAAAAAACTGGTAAAGGCGTGCGTATGCTAATAACAGAGGAATTGAACCAATCAGAGTAACGAGATAAGGTCNAAAAAAAAAACTGGTAAAGGCGTGCGTATGCTAATAACAGAGGAATTGAACCAATCAGAGTAACGAGATAAGGTCGGCAGCGCCTATATAAGACAACAAGCGTCTGGCATTCAACGATCTAGCCAATGACGACGACAATGTTACTGTCGTTATCTAGATTTAAGTGAGTTTGAACGTGGTGTTATAGTCGGCGCACAAGAGATGAAACATAGCATCTCCGAGGTAGCGATANAAAGTTGCTAGATCGGTTACTGCTGCTGTTACAATGACAGGTTATCTAGATTTAAGTGAGTTTGAACGTGGTGTTACAGTCGGCGCACAAGAGATGAAACATAGCATCTCCGAGGTAGCGATAAAATTAAGATTTTCGCGCACGACCATTTCACGAGTGTACCGTGAATATCGGGAATCCGGTAAAACATCAAATCTTCGACATCGCTGCGATTGGAAGAATATCGTGAACGAACGGGACAAACGATGACTGACGAGAATCATTAAACCTGACAGACGTGCAACCCTTTCTCAAATTGGCGCAGATTATAATGCTGGGACATAACAAGTGCCAGCGTGGGAACTATTCAACGGACCATCATTGATATGGACTTTCGGAGCCGAAGGCCCACTAGTGTACCGTTGTTGACTGCACGACACAAAGTTTTACGCCTCGCCTGGGTCCGCCAACAACGCCAATGGATTGTTGATGACTAGAAACACGTTGCCTGGTCTGACGAGTCTCGTTTCTAATTGTATCGGGCAGATGGACATGTACGGGTAAGGAGACATCCTCATGGATCCATGGACCCTACATGTCAACAGGGGACTGTTCAAGCTGGTGGAGGCTCTGTCATGGTATGGGGCATGTGCAGTTGGCGTGAAATGGAACCCCTGATACGTTTATATACGACTCTGAAAGGTGACAGATACGTAAGCATCCTGTCCGATAACCTGAGCCCATTCATGTCCATTGCGCATTCCGACAGACGTGGACAACTCCAGCAGGACAATNCATCCTGTCCGATAACCTGAGCCCATTCATGTCCATTGCGCATTCCGACAGACGTGGACAACTCCAGCAGGACAATGCGATACCCCTTGAAACGATAGTTGCTACCGAGTGGCTTCAGGAACACTCTTCTGACTTTAGACACTTCCATTGGCCACCTAAATTACCATACATGAACATTATTGAGCATATCTGGGATGCCTTGCAACGTGCTGTTCAGAAGAGATCTCCACCGCCTCGCACTTCTATGGATCTGTGGACTGCCCTGCAGGATTCATGGTGTGAATTGCCTCCTGCATACTTTCAGACATTAGTCGAGTCCATGCCACGTGGTCTTGCGGCACTTCTGCGTGCTCGCGGGGCCCTACACGATTATAGGCAGGTGTACCAGTTTTTTGGCTCTTCGGTATACAAATTATAGAAATCAGAAAGGTTTAATTTGTATATAAAATATGTTAATAAAATTGGCATCTGTGTTACCGAGTTTGGTGAAATTCTGTTACTGGGTTTCAAAAATGTAGGAAGGAAAACACAAACACACATACATACAAATTCACAAAGATATACATTCGAAGTTGTTAATGTTAATAAATATTATATATACATAAATTACTATTTATTAACATTAACAACTTCGAATGTATATCTTTGTGAATTTGTATGTATGTGTGTTTGTGTTTTCCTTCCTNTATTTATTAACATTAACAACTTCGAATGTATATCTTTGTGAATTTGTATGTATGTGTGTTTGTGTTTTCCTTCCTACATTTTTGAAACCCAGTAACAGAATTTCACCAAACTCGGTAACACAGATGCCTAGTTAAGAGAAGAGATTTGGGCGGCTCTTAACAGCGAGGACTTGAGAGCCGATGAGGATGAATGAGGCGAGTGTGGAGTGGTGCCGTAATGAAAGGGGAACGGCAGATCCCCGAGAAAATCTGCCGATCAACGGCATCGTCCGGCACGATTTCCTCATGCGAAAATCCGGTGACCCGGCGGAGATTGAACCCAGTTCGCCTTGGTGGGTGGCGAGTAGACTAACCACTCAGCCACCGTGGCCCCATAGGTACTATGTCAATTATATCGGCGGCCATTTTAACGATTTCAACCAAATTCAGTGCTTTGACAGTGCATCGTGTTATCTTTGAATTTAGAGAGGGATATTAATATTAATCCGCTATTTTGTAAGATAGCACTAAAAGATAATTTGTAGCTTGTAATTTATGTCTCGGAAACTACCCTAACGGTGTCTACCAAATTTCATGTAAATAATACTTTCATAGGTCGTGTAAACACAAGCGATTTAAAAGAAAAAGGAAATTGTTTTCAAATTGGTGGTTATACGAATATTGTAGTCTAATTTGCTGTATTTACCACACTCATGGACCAATCTCGACCTAAACACTGTGTAATTAAAGTGGCTGTTACATGCATAACATGTTCCAACAAAAAGCCTCTTTTGTCCCCCGTTTTGTAAAATACATATATATATATAAATTTTATATTTCACATCTGCAGAAATAATTAACCGATTTATACTAAATTTGTTAAGCAAAAAGTACTGTGGCAAGCCATGTGCCATGGATAGGTTATAGAATACCTTACAGNGTGGCTGTTACATGCATAACATGTTCCAACAAAAAGCCTCTTTTGTCCCCCGTTTTGTAAAATACATATATATATATAAATTTTATATTTCACATCTGCAGAAATAATTAACCGATTTATACTAAATTTGTTAAGCAAAAAGTACTGTGGCAAGCCATGTGCCATGGATAGGTTATAGAATACCTTACAGTTATTTACTAAATGCGGCCATATAAATATTTGAGCTTTGTTTGTGTACTGAATTATCTATTTAAAAAATCAGAAGAGTCTACGCAGAGCCTCGTTTGCCAACAATAATGTAAGATTGTTTCACATGAATAAAAAGGTTTTTATTTGACATCTGGCGATATAATCCACCTATATTCCTCTAATTTGGCAAACCAATTTTACTATGGCGATTAATGTAAAATGACAGGTTTAAATTGGACTACACTATTATTTNTGGCAAACCAATTTTACTATGGCGATTAATGTAAAATGACAGGTTTAAATTGGACTACACTATTATTTTATAAAATTAGTGCGATTTGAATATATTTCAGATTACTACGCTATACATACAAAAGCATGTTAAAAATTTCATCATAATGTTGTATTCTAACAAGTTATATTACAACTATCAAATGCGTCTGCACAGATATGCTTTTATCGGCCATTCTATAAGCTATTTTCTCATAATAATGCTGTTTGTCATATCTTGGGATACAATCAAACTATTCCTGCAAAATGTGCCCAATTATCAATTCTACGGCAGATAATNCTGTTTGTCATATCTTGGGATACAATCAAACTATTCCTGCAAAATGTGCCCAATTATCAATTCTACGGCAGATAATGGAAATTGTATGATTTAAGTTAGACCGACACTTATTTCAGAAATGGTAGGGTCATATANAATTCTACGGCAGATAATGGAAATTGTATGATTTAAGTTAGACCGACACTTATTTCAGAAATGGTAGGGTCATATAAATAACTATTTATCACTCTATACCTACCAAAGCATTTACAAATTTCAACAT
Organism: Clitarchus hookeri; assembly: GCA_002778355.1. Classification (NCBI taxonomy): domain Eukaryota; kingdom Metazoa; phylum Arthropoda; class Insecta; order Phasmatodea; family Phasmatidae; genus Clitarchus; species Clitarchus hookeri. Next base: position 3,591 of record NQII01005094.1, on the reverse strand, counting down.
AACTTTCTATGCTGGCAGTATGTATAAACCCTTATAAGTATTAAATGTATCTCCATGGAGTCTCTTTTGTCCGACATTTTCTAACATAGTATTATATGGAAAAATTAAGTATTNGTATTAAATGTATCTCCATGGAGTCTCTTTTGTCCGACATTTTCTAACATAGTATTATATGGAAAAATTAAGTATTTATGTCATATGTAGGGAAACAATATAAAGATAAATTCCCAGTTTGGTAAAATAGTAATATTATGGCAGACCATGTAAATTCAAATGGTTTCAGGGGCGTCTCCCTCTTTTTTCAAAATGTTTGGGATTTAAAGATTTCAACTTGTTATAAACAAAACGATTTGACAAATTTCAGCACTACTTTGTACATTTGCAGTATCTATTATAATTAGATTATTTTGTGATTTCAATAGTAGGACAGTGACAAACGAAAAAATTGTCATGTCATATCTCGCGAATAACCTATCCGATTCGTACCAAATTTGGCATACTAGTATTGCTATGGCAGGTTATGTCAAATGCGTTTTGACTAATTCCTCCAAAGTAAACCACGACATTCTGTCTACAGTGCAGCCCTACGTACATGTAGGCCCAGCACATTCCGTCTATCCCGTTTCACTTGTGCTTTCGGAATAGTCGGCTCATTATCATATTCCTATTTGATTATCAAACCTTATTANGTCTATCCCGTTTCACTTGTGCTTTCGGAATAGTCGGCTCATTATCATATTCCTATTTGATTATCAAACCTTATTAAGAATTGCCTACTTGCTAGGCGTTGTAACCTCACAGCTGAAAATCATGTGAGACTTTTAAAATTAAACTGCGGGCCTAGGCACTTACAACAAGAGGAAAATTTTTATTAAGTAGGACGTAATNTGTGAGACTTTTAAAATTAAACTGCGGGCCTAGGCACTTACAACAAGAGGAAAATTTTTATTAAGTAGGACGTAATATTCAATAAAACAGAACAAATATTTCATAAATTTTGAAGGTAAAAAATGTTATCTAAATAGAGAGAGGCCATCCATATTATTTCATTAATAATGGAAGGTCTTAACACAGGTNAAGGTAAAAAATGTTATCTAAATAGAGAGAGGCCATCCATATTATTTCATTAATAATGGAAGGTCTTAACACAGGTTTTCTGTAGGTTAAATATATATTTAAAACAAAACATGATCCACAGAATTTTAGTAATATTCCACGCATTTTCTGATATTTTGCGAAAATTCAATTTCTAAACTCAATTTTCAAGAGCCTATAACTCCCTTAGAAAGTTGAGATAGGCTAAAAGTTGTATTGCAAATGTCTGTCTAATATTCCACAAAGAATATCCCCACGAAACATTTCGGGCGAGTTTCCNTGCAAATGTCTGTCTAATATTCCACAAAGAATATCCCCACGAAACATTTCGGGCGAGTTTCCGAACAGCCTGTATATATATATATATATATATATATATATATATATATATATATATCTATACACATAAAAACCTGAAACACTAACTTGTGTCATGATAAGGCTGTCGGGACTGATGCCAACCCTGGCCCTGGAAGAATGAATGACTCAAGTGGCTGTTGCGTGAATTTTCTGATAATCCCCCTCTTTGCAATTTTTCGTGCGAAGAATCTTCTGGGCCACGTAAACTCAGCTTAATAAGTCGCGATGTGTCTCTGTGTTGTGAGTCTGAAGTCTTGTACGGCAGATAGTACCAGGTGTGTAGCAACATTGGTGAGATGGGTGACGACGCAGTGATCAGCGAGTGTAGTCTGAAAACATCGGGAGAGTTGAGAGTGAGACTGGCAGGTTGAGCTGTGAAAAAGGTGGACTTGATGTGTGAGTTCGATACATTGGGAGTGATGTAACTGTATGCCAGTTGACATTTTCAGCTTATATGTGTAAATAATAAGTTATGATAAAGAGACTGTAGCTACTANTGACATGTTCAGCTTATATGTGTAAATAATAAGTTATGATAAAGAGACTGTAGCTACTACAAATACATATTTATTTTAAATATTGCATGCACTCACAAATAATTACAGTGTGTATTTGTACCACATTGTAAATAAAATAGGAATATTAAATTTGGTGCCTTATTTATGTAAAATATCCATTCCTCACAAAATCACAGACTTGTTACCCTGATGTCAGAAGTGGGATGGAGGCAACATTTGTAAGTGAAGAAAAGCAATAGGANCCGATGTCAGAAGTGGGATGGAGGTAACATTTGTAAGTGAAGAAAAGCAATAGGATAGTAATTAATTATATACATTTTTTAAATTATAATATTTCTACACCACAAAATTAAGACTTTTGTTGCAGGCTCAGCAGTGAATGATGTCAAGGAAAATGTCTATGGAGCTTNGTTCTACACCACAAAATTAAGACTTTTGTTGCAGGCTCAGCAGTGAATGATGTCAAGGAAAATGTCTATGGAGCTTTAAGCAACACGAACATTATTTGAAGGGCTAAGTAACCAATCAGCAAGTGTGAGTGCAAGTGTAAATTGCTTGAAATATTGGGTANACGAACATTATTTGAAGGGCTAAGTAACCAATCAGCAAGTGTGAGTGCAAGTGTAAATTGCTTGAAATATTGGGTACAGTAAATGACAAAATAAGTATTTTAAAAGAAAGTGTAATCAGTGTTAACAAGAATGCAAATAGTAAAATAAGTGTTGTTAGCGGGGATGTAAAGAGCCAAATAACTATTGTAAGTGATTTAGTCCACAAAAAATAAACACAGTAGATGAAAATGTATGCAGAAACTATATACTGAAGTCTATCTATCACTTATGGTCTTATATCACTAAGGCGACAAAAGTCATGGGATACCTCATAAAATCATGTCGGACCTGCCTTTGCCCGGCGAAGTACAGCAACTCGACGTGGCATGGACTCAACAAGTCGTTGAAGTTCCCGTAAGAAATATTGAGTCATGCTGCCTCTATAGACGTCCATAATTGCGAAAGTGTTGCCGGTGCAGGAGTTTGTGCATAAACGGACTTTTCAATTACGTCCCATAAATGTTCGATGGGNCAAAAGTCATGGGATACCTCATAAAATCATGTCGGACCTGCCTTTGCCCGGCGAAGTACAGCAACTCGACGTGGCATGGACTCAACAAGTCGTTGAAGTTCCCGTAAGAAATATTGAGTCATGCTGCCTCTATAGACGTCCATAATTGCGAAAGTGTTGCCGGTGCAGGAGTTTGTGCATAAACGGACTTTTCAATTACGTCCCATAAATGTTCGATGGGATTCATGTCGGGCGATCTTGGTAGCCAAATCATTAGCTGGAATTGTCCAGAATGTTCTCCAAACCAATCGCGATCAGTTGTGGCCCGGTTACATGGCGCATTCTCATCCATAAAAATTCCATCGTTGTTTGGGTACATGAGGTCCATGAATGGCTGCAAGTGGTCTCCAAGTAGTACTTGTATTGGGAAAGGTCAGTTACTAGCCAAGTCAACCTGCAGAGGACCTGGTCCATTCCATGTAAAAAAAAAGCCCACACCATTATGGATCCATTACCAGCTTGCACAGTTCTTTGTTAACTTGGGTCAATGGATTCG
>NQII01005093.1:115310-166442 GCA_002778355.1 Clitarchus hookeri | reverse complement strand
GCAGCATCACTATCCCCCCCCCTTTTCCTGCCGGCCCCAGCACAGCTCACGAAGGATTCACGAAATGCAATACCCCGCACAGACACCTCGGAAAAAGTTTTGCACCTCCCGTAATTTTTAATCCTCATGAAGGATGTTCTCTGGGACAATCAAGGTCCCATTACAAAGTGGAGGGGAGAGTTTTGGCCGGTTCTTAACATCGAGGTCTCGAGAGCCGATGAGGGTGAAACGAGGTGAGTATAGAGCAGTGCCGGAATGAAAGGGATGGGAAAACAGGAGAACCTCGAGAAAACCCGCCGATCAGCGGCATCGTCCGGCACGATTCCCACATGCGAAAATTCGGGTTCGCCGTTGTGGGAGGTGGGTATACATATATCCTTATGTATTCCATCATCCAGTATGCATATCTTATTATCCTTCCATGTCAAAGTCAACTTATTCATTTTGAGACATTCTATAATTCAAAACACGTGTGTTGATATAACTTTAGCTATTGGTGCACACGGTGTNATTCATTTTGAGACATTCTATAATTCAAAACACGTGTGTTGATATAACTTTAGCTATTGGTGCACACGGTGTTTGATACCTCTTGGAGAACGCTGAACCAATCGTCGCTTTCCACTATAACAGCAGGCAACNATTGGTGCACACGGTGTTTGATACCTCTTGGAGAACGCTGAACCAATCGTCGCTTTCCACTATAACAGCAGGCAACGAATGTGCAGTTCATGTCGGCATATTTGTACATAAGACTATAGAGTCTAGCCTGCAGGTCACTGAACTCGCGAATTTTTCCGGTCTCTAGCTATACAATTTCGTCTGAAGCACAACAAATTCTGTCATAATGGTTCCTCCACACTAGTCCTTAAACTTCTCCAACACTTCGGCATTGGTTGGGGAGTGGCAGGGATTATCAATATGCAGGGCCACTGATTTTTCGCGAAAAAAAATCGGAGCACACAGTATCCTTCAATACTATATATACACCTCGGCTGTTGTTATACCTCCATTGGCTGCTGGTGTCTTTTCCGCATTTGACCGAGCCACTCAGTATTCCGTAACTACGANTCGGCTGTTGTTATACCTCCATTGGCTGCTGGTGTCTTTTCCGCATTTGACCGAGCCACTCAGTATTCCGTAACTACGACACACCGTACCTTCATGATTCGTGCGCAAACAGTTAACAGGGACCAGAACATGCGCCAGCCAATCAAAAAAGCTGGACAACCCCACAGTGTTTTGAAGTTTATCTTGTCTCGAAGCGTTTTCCCGAAATATCACTGCCCCTATCAATATGGTATATATTGACTGAATTATGAGTATTTATTATTTGGATGGCATAGCTTTCACCCCACCCTTGTCCCATGTGGTTGTTGATGTTCCGTACACGCGCCTCAGGGGCAGGCATGCATCATCATATATGTGCCTGTCCCCGGGAGAGCGAATGGGGTCGGAAAGCATGTTAGGAGGAAACCCTTCGCCCTGGGGTTGTCGAAGCTGAAGCGCTTCCATTCCACTCTCCCACAACGAATGATATNTCAATATGCAGGGCCACTGATTTTTCGCGAAAAAAAATCGGAGCACACAGTATCCTTCAATACTATATATACACCTTGGCTGTTGTCATACCTCCATTGGCTGCTGGTGTCTTTCCCGCATTTGACCGAGCCACTCAGGATTCCGTAATTACGACACCGTACCTTCGTGATTCGTGCGCAAACAGTTGACACGGACCAGAACATGCGCCAGCTAATCAAAAATGCTAGACAACCCCACAGTGTTTTGAAGTTTATCTTGTTTCGAAATTTTTTTCGCGAAATATCAATATGGTATATATTGACTGAATTATGAGTATTTATTATTTGGATGGCATAGCTTTCACCCCACCTTTGTCCCATATGGTTGTTGATGTTCTGTATGATGTTCTGCATCATCCTATATGTTACTGTCCCCGGGAGAGCGAATGGGGTCGGAAAGCATATTAGGAGGAAGCCCTCCACCCTGGGATTGTCGAAGCTGAAGCTCTTNCTCCACCCTGGGATTGTCGAAGCTGAAGCTCTTCCATTCTACTCTCCCACAACGAGTGATATATATGTGTGTGAGCTTGGTCCATTTATGTGTTTTTCCAGCGACATTCTGAAGCACATGATAGGACCGTATTCATCTTGCCAGGAGTGTTGCTGTTGAATGGCGGAACGCTGTAGCCCGCGCAAGAGGTCTACTTAGCTTGTCACGCGTGTTACCGATGTGTAGTGATGTGCGTACTATATCGCATTCCACAAGCACTCATGCACGCACTTGCGCACGGGATTTTTCATCCAAGTCAAGTCTCCGACCTGGGGTTTATAGCCAATTCCTGGGGGAATCAACGCTTATCCTAGTGAAGGTCGTGAATGTGAAACGGTATTCGTGTAACACAAGAACTGTAGCAGTAACTGGTGGTTGAATGGTACTTGCATTTACTCTTTTTTTTCAGCACTGCCCCCTTCCCTCTTTTTTAACTTCAACAACAACTACTCTACTCTTCCTCTATGGCTGTCATATTTCTGTGCGTTCCTTTGTCCGCTTTGAATTTTTTTTTTTAGGTGGAAGGTTTTCCTTTTTGGTGACTCGTAAAACAACCTGTACACCATGCATGCGGTGGTAGTGAGGTTTTCCGACATGCAGTCATGCACACATGTTTCCGTAACGAATAATCCCGGCGGTGTTTGCTGTTGCAGTGTACAGCGCCGGTCCAAACTCCGGGAGTCGTACGCATGGTCGTGGCCATGCGGATGGTAAAGTGCGAGGGCGAATGACCGGTGGAGGCGGGCGCTCCGGTGGTGTGTTGCACGTGTGTATACTCTGTTTCACCGTAGGTTGGAATTGTTAATGCTAATTTTTAAATACGATATTATTTATGTTATTATCATTGCTCTTATATAGGCTATATATATATATATATATGTGTGTGTGTATGTGTGTGTGTGTGTGTGTGTGGGACCGTGGCCGAGGCACTGGATAGATTGACGGTATTTTTTTTTCGCGTTATTAAATTTTATGTATAACTTTTACACATATAAAAAGCATGTTCGTGCACGTGCGGTGCCTGCAGTTATTTCCTATTTGTACATTCGACATTAAACATCCTCTTTTCTTCGCGATGACAAGTTTATTGTCTGGGGAGTACATAGGCCTATACGAGTATTTACTTTATTTCTTCTCCTAAAACTCCCCAAGCATTGGCGATCGTGTGGTCTCGAAGTCGGACAAACCACCGAAGGGTAGTCGGATCGAAACAGCACGCCTCCTGCTTTTTTTTTTTGAGTTTTTAAACAACTAAAAATAATCCTCAGTGCTCCTGACGGTCACCATTTGACCTACACTCCCCGACGATAGCGCATCCCTGCAGGCGACGAGTGAACCAACTAACACACAAAATGGCCGCATCAATACAAGCGCTCCTAGCTGCGAACGGTAGAACCTCCCACACTCTGGTGGCAGGCGAGGGAATCAAAAACGACCACCTACAGCAGCCGACTGGCAGCGTGTATTAAAGATGGATGAAGTAAAAATAAGGAACTCAGCACACTATGGTGGCNGCCTACAGCAGCCGACTGGCAGCGTGTATTAAAGATGGATGAAGTAAAAATAAGGAACTCAGCACACTATGGTGGCGGGTGTGGGAATTAAAGTACGTTGCCTAGAGCAGATGACGATGATGAGGGAACGTCCAAAATGGAGGTTGTAAAAGCAAGAGAGAGAGAAAATAACGGAGACCAGAAGGAATATACCAAAACGCCAAGGCATTGATCAGGCGAGAGAGAACAGTCATGGGAGAAAAAGAGGCAGGAAGGAATGCCAGAGCGTGAGAAAAAAGACTCGGATTGCAAGAGCATGAAGAGATTGGAAGGAATNAAAAGAGGCAGGAAGGAATGCCAGAGCGTGAGAAAAAAGACTCGGATTGCAAGAGCATGAAGAGATTGGAAGGAATTATACAGCAAGAGGGGAAAAAGGGAAATTACAAGGAAAAAAGGGAAATCCAAGATGGCCGCCATTGGCGGGGAATGATAGAGCATGAAGTTTCTGAATGACTTCATCCAATATGGCAGCCAGCTTGTTCCCTTGTCCCCAGAGAGCAGCCAGGTGCACTAGAANCTTGTCCCCAGAGAGCAGCCAGGTGCACTAGACAACTCCATTTCATTCTACCGGCGGAGGAATATCAAAGAAGTTGAACTTTAGGAGGGTTTCAGGAAAGTAGGAAGTAGCCATCTGTGGACTAGAGAAATGATACAAGGAGAGAGATGCTGCCCACTTGTCACGTACTATGACTGTACATGACCCTCGTTCCGCGGCAGATGGGAAGCGGAATGAGGGGCTCCTCCCCCTCGCAGAAATTCATTCAGAATTGAGCAGGAGTCTCGCTTGACGTTGATTGCCCGAGGCAAGCCAAGTATCAACGTCTTCTTACATCTTACGTCTGAAGCCCTCACTCGACCGGCTTCCATATTCTATTTGACACGCCGAGCCCGCACGTCAGTTCCGACGACGATCGCTGGGAGCTGCAGATGCAGAAATGGCTCACGGAAATGGCTGATAACTAGGACTGCCTGTTTCTTCGCGAAATGATTTCAGGAGAAGTTGTGTTCCAACGCACTTCAGTTCGGAACCACTTTCGTGATTAGATCATCTGAATTGTTACCGCGTCTTATCTATCTGCCCGCGAATCACGGATGGTCAGTATCGGAGAAACTTAATTCTGATTGGCTCACCCATGTTACAGATTCTCTTCACAAGTGACAAGTGGCCAATAGTCAAAGGAAGACTGCTAGTGTACAAGAAGGATATTGAAGTTTAGCCTCCGCGTGAATCTTTACGCGAAAAACAGGTGGTCCTACTAATAACTAATAGCGCGAAAATTTCGCAAGTTTAAAAATGCATAGCTCTCCCTGCATTTGAAACCGTTTCCCGAAGTCTCAGTGACCTGTATCCGGATGGCAAGAGCGGAGAGCTTTGGTTGGCTCCTAACATCTGAGGTCTTGAGAGCTGGTGAGGGCGAAGCAATGTGAGAATGCGGCACCCGACGGAATGCAAGGGCGGAGTGAACGGGAGATTCCTGAGAAAATCCGCCGACCAGCGGCATCGTCTGGCACGAATGCTGAAATCCAGTGCTCTAACCTCTGCACCACGGCGGCCCCGTGAAATGGGGCAGAAACGTGAGACAAGAAATGTGCAGTCAGTTTAAACTCGTAGGCTAGATTTCACAGTTGTATACGTACCAGAGTTCGGTTATAGTTCTGTCACGGTTACTTCCAACTTTTCTGAAGCCCTGCTGAAGTTATAATTTCAGGCCATTCCTCCAACTCATGGACACAAAGCTTAACCAAATCTAGGAAATTACACGAAAGTGACAATGCACCGCGTTCGTGCGAATTCAGTGTGATTATATTTTTCATAAGAACTTTTATTTCTATTCATTACCAATTACTCCTATTTTCTTCCTGTTTTTTTATTTATATTCATTAATAATATAATATTATAATTTACGAATAAAATAAAAAATCGATTTAACCAAAAATAAGGTACTTTTATATTGATGTAAGTATAAAAGGCTTGTAATACCTAACATATTTAGGAAATAACCTATCACGTCATAAATGGGGAGATTTTACAAAAATTTGATTCAGAATGTGCGAANCCTAACATATTTAGGAAATAACCTATCACGTCATAAATGGGGAGATTTTACAAAAATTTGATTCAGAATGTGCGAAAAAACTGCGAATGGACTATATCTAATCATTGACCTTTACCGCAATGAATAACCAGTTTTATCCACGACCAGGCAGANAAAACTGCGAATGGACTATATCTAATCATTGACCTTTACCGCAATGAATAACCAGTTTTATCCACGACCAGGCAGAACCATATCCAGGACTTGTTTCTTTGTGATTCTGTAATCGACTCTAGCTAAAGTTCTCTAGAACGTGTCTCAAAACTAGAAAGACCTGATTTTCTCAAAAATATTTCGATCACCTGTCGTTTTGCTTAAAATCGTTTTGCCTAAAATTAGGCAAAACGACTTCAGGCAAAATGACGTATCCAAAACGACTTTAGGCAAAATGACTTGAAGCAAATTACTTCTAGGCGAAACGACTTTGGACAAATATACTTCCTAGAATGTCACGCAAGGAGCTAGAATTTTAGGCAAAATAGCTTTTAGGCAAACGATTTTAGGCAAAACGACTGTCTGTAAAATTAAGCTAGGGACTGTAATTTTAGGCAAAACGATTTTAGACAAAATACTTAATCGGAATGACTTTAGGCAGAATTACTTTTTGGGAAGCTAATCGAGGGGCTAGAATTTTAGGCAAAACGAATTTAGTCAAAACGATTTTAGGCAAAACGACAGTTACTTGTCGTAGGTAAATTAATATTTTTTTCTGATTAAACCCACGAGCATTATCTTGTTCACATCTACGACATAGGTAGCACCGCTAGTACAATATGTCGAAACAATAGACGTATTTGTCTTGTAAAAGTTCAATGCAGAAGAAACAGATAGCGCTGCGTGTCCTGGTTTTAAAGCAAACGAAAATGTTCGTACAATTTTNAAAAGTTCAATGCAGAAGAAACAGATAGCGCTGCGTGTCCTGGTTTTAAAGCAAACGAAAATGTTCGTACAATTTTCTGCCAGAAGGCTGCGTACGAATTCATAAATATGTCTTCACATGTAAAAAAAAAAAATATTGCTGAAATATCAAGTCATGTTTGTTCCATCTCTCAACATCGTTCCACTTTTAAAATGTGGCATAAGAAAGACTGATCGTATTTCTGAAGATCTCATACATATTACTCGATATTAAAGTGAAAATGGCCTATGAAACTAACACTTCTTAGTTTGATCTCAGGTTGAATGTTAGTGGTGTTGGAGTTAATAAATAACTATTGATTTTCTTATTTGAATGTGTTGTGCGTAAATGAACAAGGATTAATGTTATTCAGTAATATACCGTATAAATTTTTTCGTAGAGTTCAGCAGTGTTCCGCAGAGGTATTGTGACGCTGAGATTGCCTACACAAAAAGCATATCACATAAATGACGCATTGTTTGAAAACTACAACTCTCTCATTGATGTGATATGCCTATATTAAATTAACTGAACTGAAATGAATGTATGGCTATGCAACCTTTTTGCGGAGAGTTTCGAAATAAATCCATGGTATCAAATTAAAATACAAAAAACGTGAGTTGTCGAAATTACTTAAACATTAAATTTTACGAGTTTTTACCCCCCTCCCCCCTCCCGCGTTGGCGTAGCCAGTATTTTGATTTTAGGGGAAGGGAAGGCAGCATATCTTCACAAATGGTAAAATTAACTAAGACAGGTTAAAATGTTGCAGTCAACTAGAAAATAACTTAAAAATTATATGGGCACTTGTCATACATAAATTGCTATTCACGTAATACCAAGCAGGTTCTTAAGTTTGTTCGTGGGATTTCTAGGATGAAANGTTCTTAAGTTTGTTCGTGGGATTTCTAGGATGAAAACTTCCGCACTTTTGTAGGAAAATAGTAATTGACCATAACGAAGTACAACTAGCAATATATAAATGTAACTGAATTCAAGATTTAATAAATAGCATGTAGTTGTAAGCAAATGTACTTACCGATAAATATTCTTGATTCGCTTTATCTGTTTCCCGTCACATCTAAATAAACAAAGTTTTTCTGTTGGTTTTCTTTTTTTCCCTTGCAATATCTCAATTAGCGAATCTTAATTTAATTTAATGATACAATATGTTAAATAATGCAAAAAAAATAGGACTATGTTGCTTCAATCTGACTGTAATTTGCGACACGCAACAATTAAGAACATTTTAATTGTAGTTGAATGTGTTTAAAATGCAATTATAACTTTTGTTACCTTGCGAAGTTGCGGCTGTAGTTTCATCCCTATAAAAGGAAAGATTTCGGATTATTCCTCATTCAAGCTTAAGAAGAAAAAACTTTGAAAAATAATTATATAGCATTAATAATTTACTTTAATATGCAGTAAATACGTAANAAGCTTAAGAAGAAAAAACTTTGAAAAATAATTATATAGCATTAATAATTTACTTTAATATGCAGTAAATACGTAAAATTTAAATTACTTACCGCATAATTTCATTACACAGAGCAAAATATGACTTGTAAAGAAAGAAAAGCGACTTAAACTTTTTTTAATCTACCAGTGTCACCAAATATTTCTTAGAAACAAATGACGGTGCCGATGCCACACATTTTTTCAGTAAACTTCTGGATGTAGTTGCATAACTGTGGCTTTGGTGACGGGTTTTTAGCTAGTTACAAACGTTTAAAAATTAATAAAAACGGCCACCTTGTGCCATTTTAATGAGCCCCGCACTTTGCAGAATTAAGTCATGATTTTTTAACTCAATTTTTTAAACATGCACCGCACTCAATATGTGTGCTGCAGTGTCATTGTGCCGATTCTTAATGAGATAATAATTTTTGTGACAGTGTTACTGANAAGCTTAAGAAGAAAAAACTTTGAAAAATAATTATATAGCATTAATAATTTACTTTAATATGCAGTAAATACGTAACATTTAAATTACTTACCGCATAATTTCATTACACAGAGCAAAATATGACTTGTAAAGAAAGAAAAGCGACTTAAACTTTTTTAAATCTACCAGTGTCACCAAATATTTCTTAGAAACAAATGACGGTGCCGATGCCACACATTTTTTTCAGTAAACTTCTGGATGTAGTTGCATAACTGTGGCTTTGGTGACGGGTTTTTAGCTAGTTACAAACGTTTAAAAATTAATAAAAACGGTCACCTTGTGCCATTTTAATGAGTCCCACACTTTGCAGAATTAAGTCATGATTTTTTAACTAAATTTTTTGAAACATGCACAGCACTCAATATGTGTGCTGCAGTGTCATTGTGCCGATTCTTAATGAGATAATAATTTTTGTGACAGTGTTACTGATAAATGTTATAATTTGCATATAAAAATTACTAATGAAACACATGGTGACATGCGCGTACTGAACCAATTATTACACTCATCAGCCACGTTGCGATTATACTGCAGTATGAAGAAGAAAAACAATTTTAAGTAACGTTTTTCAAAACCTGTTGGAACCACGAGAAGCACAGACTGGATGATAGTTTGCTGGCCCTTGTTACTGTCAATTTGTCTCTGTACAAACTAGGAATCACTTAACATTGACAGCTTAAAGAAGTTTGGGCATACAAATACTAGAATGCAATTAATTATGAACCCTCAATAAGCCTCTTTAATACGTAACTAAAACATACAACCTTAGTTCCAGTAGCATAGAGAAATGTTTATGCAATTTGTATTGCATCAGCATGGGAACCACAAATATAATTGTTTTCTGTAGTGCTGATTAATTAATTGTATTGTAGAAACTTGCGTGCGGTGAATACAACATTTTAAAATTATAATTATGTTTAAACAAAGGAGAACGGCTTTACTGCGAAACTGCAGACATAGGCACTCTTTGATCTCTTATACCCGACACGTAACTTCTTGGCCGTTCATAATCAGCCTATCGGCGAGCATGACCAAGCCCTGTCGCCACATATTTCAAGCGTCCATCGCGTCGTATTACATGTCGTGAAATATGAATTGTATAATATAAATTAAAAATTAATACATAAAGAATACTTTTAATTTAGCAGAAACAATAAAACACAAACGTGATCTATTGGTGAGTTCATATTTATTAGAAAATTGTCTGAGTAGAGAAACTGCTAAATTTCTTTTTTTTAGTTACTAAGCTGACATATTTGGCTTAACATGAAAGTATCNGCTGACATATTTGGCTTAACATGAAAGTATCTTAGCATAAAGAACACCCAGAGACATGGTTCTGGTTGTGCAGAACACAAAAATATCCTTCCAAGAATGGACTAGGCTTTACAGAAAGCGTACGGAAACATACTGATAATAGCCATAATAAACAATGAACAACAAGAAAATGTTATTTTTTGTGCTCATGTCCTTAAGGGCACTGCCTACTGGCTGGCAGCTGTGAAATTTAAATAGCAAATCTCATGTGTTAGGGAAATTTCGCCTCAGTGCGTTCATTTTAAATATAGCTGTTCCAAACCAATGTATTCTTCACGAATTATTTTAGAATTTCCCTACAGCGGAAATGTTTTCATAGAATGTATAACCTGTTTGCAAGTAATTATTAAAATGCATGTTTTACAAAAAAGTATATAATGCCTATCTACATTGAAAATATACGCTCGTAGGTATCTTCTCCTAAAAATTCCACGAAGAGTATATTTTGTTTGAAACACCTAGCATTACAATTAACGCACCTAGGTGAAATTTCCTTAACACGGGATTTGCTACTTAAATTTCGCAGCTGCCAGGTTCCTAACTTCATGTCGTTCATTTTGTGAAACTTGTTTTGTTTCTTTGTTTCATTGTTTTGTTCTTCGGGCTTTTTTTCGGCAGGAAATACAGTCCGTTTAAATAATTATATAAATCTTACAATATCGCCGTCATTGAACATTAAAAATAAATATCGGTATGTATTTACTGGCAGTTAACACATCTAGAATTGTGATACGTATACCTATCACTAGTGACATACCTATCCTGTTGGTCTCTGCATTCTCACTTAACCCTTTCATTCCCACATTACTTTATGGTCATTGGTGTTACAAAGCATAATTTTTTTTTATGCGTTCTGTACTTCAGCTGGCAAAGAACTTGCTTCGTTGACACAACCAATAAGCTATAATATTTGAGTTCGATGATAACGATATGAACCAATCATAACGTAGAGCAGAAGTACGGTTTAGGATTCAGTTACCCACAAGAAAAAATCGTTGGACACTGAGCCTCGCAGAGTACAGCACCGGTCAAATATAAGCTTCCTGTGCAACAGTTGACGATTGTCTACAATGGGCATGAAAGGGTTAACAGCGTCCTACCGGTAATTAATACACCGCACGCGTGCACGCTTACTGTGCCGTAGTGATGTTGATATCGGAAAAAAATATCGATATAATTTATGTTAATTATTTACAAAAGTATACACGGGGCGTTGAACAAACATGTGGTACCTGTTTTAACTAAACATAGTAATTTTTTATTCAATTCTTGTACTCAAAACAGAGCTTTTTAAAATAGCATTTTAAAAAATATTTATTTCCGATACCTGTAAAATTTTATTGATTTCGATAAAATATCCTTGAAATATATCGATAATTTATATCGATATATAATTTCTGTAACGTGGTTATTTCGATATANTTCGATAAAATATCCTTGAAATATATCGATAATTTATATCGATATATAATTTCTGTAACGTGGTTATTTCGATATACCGATCTTTTTTCAACGTCCATAGTATGCCGCAAAAATTTCGTTATTGGCTTGCTGTCATGTTTTTGTAAAAGCTTTATAAAATCTAGCGAAACAATGAAATTACTAGCGTGAGTTTTGTTGCCGAAGAAGAGGAATCCTCACGCAAGCGTCGCCCAAGCTTAGTAGCATTCAAAGTGTTAAGGACCTACAAAATAACAGCAAAAAATAGTGATCACATTAAANACGTCGCCCAAGCTTAGTAGCATTCAAAGTGTTAAGGACCTACAAAATAACAGCAAAAAATAGTGATCACATTAAATTAAGCAATACAGGAATCGGTCTCCTGTCTCGTTACAATTCTTCGATGTTAGCGACACCAGAAGTACACATAAACGCAATGGCGTGGCGGTTCTTTTGACGTGGGCGTCACCAATCGCTGATTGGACGCGCGAGGCTCTTGAACAGGCCTTGCGTGTGATTGGCTGTTGATCTGACTGGCGAACTGTCTCGCGCTATATCGGTGGCAAGCGACGCCATTATGCTGGCGTTTGCAACTGGATTTCAACTGTAGAAAACAACGCTACTATCAGCATTCCCTTTCATGTTCTGTCGGTAAACCTTATAATTAAGGCTGTCTTTTTTTTTTCGCGAAAATATATATGCGCAGGCTATACTTCAACTTGGGATGGGCGCACTTGCTAATTTACTTCGACTATTGGCCGCTTGTCTGCGCGAGAAGACATTTTATACTCGACAGGGGCAATCAGAATCAAGTTATCCCGACAATGAACGTCGGTGATTGGCTGGCAGGCACCTAAGACGCGTAGAGAGTTGAAATCATCCAACCACGAAAGAGGTTTTGAACTAACGTGTTTTCTTTTAAGTACAACTGGTAGTGGAATATTATAACATACCAAACATACACAACTGAAGGAAAAAAAAGACATTGCGGGGAAAAANGTACAACTGGTAGTGGAATATTATAACATACCAAACATACACAACTGAAGGAAAAAAAAGACATTGCGGGGAAAAATAAAATAATTTCAAGATAAATTTACAAGTTCGTTGCTAATGTAGTTAACTATCTGAGCACAACGATATTAANAAAAATAAAATAATTTCAAGATAAATTTACAAGTTCGTTGCTAATGTAGTTAACTATCTGAGCACAACGATATTAAGTCAGCCACAATTACGAAACAGAAGTGGTTCAATGAACAACTTGCGTGGGCAGGCACTTTCTGAGAATTACATTGCGTAAGTAAGTCGTTTCTTTCTTTTATCATGCTTAGAGCCGGGCCACGTATCGTTAAAACTTTTACCACACTTACCAAAGAGTAAAACCAAAAGTATTCACGTGATTTCAAAGTCCTTACAAGTTACGTTATCGTCGTTTCTCGTTTCGCGACATTTATTCACGAGGTCGACTTCTTCTTTCCAGTTTCTGAAAAAGCATGAAATACGCAGCCACAGATGGGAACAAGCCGTACTTTTTGGAAAAATCAGGAGTTTTCTCTTCAGTCCACTAGAAGAATAGAATGACCGGAACGTGAACGGGAGTTCGCGGGTGGGTCACGCAGCTAAAGGAAACTCCGAACAAAAGCCCCCCCCCTCCTTTATAATCAGCACGTGAACAGTTCTTATTCTGCCGTGCTCACGGGCATGGCCAATCCTTACCGGACACAGGATGGCGCGAGATAAGTTTGCAAACACATCAGTGGTATCGGGTATGTCTTATGGCGCCGTGTTTATTGCAGAAGGGCTTCGGAATATTTTTTTCTTCCCCTTGGCTCCTTCCCAAGGGGTTGTTGGGGACGCAACCCTATTTATTTACAACGACAGTGGGCAGATAAAGATGCCCAGGCTTCCAACATGCACACTCTGGTCGCGAGCGAGCAATCGATGTACGCTCACTTCCACCTGAAAATTGACTTATCAAAAGAAGAGGCGAAACCCAACTAAGAAAACTGGTTTACGTGGGTCGCCAACCTGCCACTTGAACTGCGCTGTAGAGTGATTGAAATCCGGATTTGTTTTAAACCACTTAATATATAGGCTATTCACGATAAAGTGAGCACTCTTGAAAGCCATCTCATTTGGAGTAATAGTCGGTAAATATACACTGAAGAGCCAAAAAAACTGGTACACCTGCCGGTACGCGAGTGGGCCTTCGGCTCCGAAAACCCATATCAATGATGGTCCGTTGAATAGTTCGCACGCTGGCACTTGTTGAAGCCCCAGCATTGAAATATGCGCCAATTTGAAAAAAGGGTTGCACGTCTGTCCNAGCATTGAAATATGCGCCAATTTGAAAAAAGGGTTGCACGTCTGTCCCGTTTAATGATTCTCGTCAGTCGTCGTTTGTCCCGTTCGTTCACGATCTATTTCCGGCCGCAGCGATGTCGAAGATTTGATGTTTTACCGGATTCCCGATATTCACGGCACACTCGCGAAATGGTCGTACGCGAACATCCAAATGTCATCGCTACCTCGGAGATGATATGTCCCATCTCTCGTGCGCCGACTATAACACCACATTCAAACTCACTTAAATCTTGATAACCTGCCATTGTAGCAGCAGTAACCGATCTAGCTGCGGACCGCATCGCGTTACTCTGATTGGTTCCATACCTCTGTTATTTGCCTACGCACGCCTATACCAGTTTTTTTTTTGCTCTCCAGTGTATTTTATTTCAGCCTTAGACGATATCTTCAGATTGAGGTGGAATATACACACTCTGTTTATTACTTACGTGGCTGTATTTTTTAAAAGGTGGTTAAAGGATAAAAAAAAAGCTGAAAGGAAAAAGTAACTAGGGTCTCAAAAGTGCTCACTTTACCGTGGACAGCCTATCTACATTACACCAATGTACTAATAGAAAACCAACTTCAGACGAGGTGCGAATACGCTCTAATACCCTCGATGCATCATGCACAATATTAAAGCTGCCCCTGAGTCTTCCAACACAGCTACACGATAAAGTGAGCACTTTTGAAATCAACCTTTGTCAAATGTCACCGACCCTCCTTACATGCATGTGCTGTAAACATTCCTCGTTTCACTTTTGGTGTGAAAAAAAAAACCCCGGCAGTTAGTTTCCAAGAATTGCTTGCAAAGCGTACAAAATATTTTTACGATTCTCTTCACACTGGATATTACGCAATATTAAATAAAATAATGTCTATTTTATTTGTTTAAATATGCATTATACTGGGTTTATTAAGGCCGCTGCCTAGCGCGGGATCGGCCAAGTGGAAAGATAGCGTTTTACATGTAAAATAATTTTTGGCGTATCTCAGCTACATCACAACATCGTTTTCAAATAAAAGGCACTTTGTTCACTTTTGTCCAGACTACATTAAAAAATAAAAAATAAAAAAATTATATATATATATATATATATCTCTGTACAATATTAAATACCCTGAAAACTGCTGGGAAATTACAGTTTAGAAACTTAATAAACACACAAGAACACAAATGCTTATTAATTTATTCCTACTTGTTCTCTTCAAAGGGAACAAAGCGTATTTTTGGAAATCCTAAAATAATTTAACGTGTAAAACCCGTTATTTTCGCTCGGCTGGTCCCGCACTCTAACCGAGGCGAACCGGGTTTGATTTCCGGCAGGGTCGCTTCCAGATTTTCGCATGTGGGGATCGTGCCGGACGATGACTGGTCGACGAGTTTTCTCTGGGATCTCCCATTTACCCCCGCCCTTGCATTCCTGCGCTGCTCCATACTCACCCCACGTCATACCTCATCGGCTCTCAAGACCACGACGTCAAGAGCAGACCAGATCTCTCCATTCCGCTCTGGTACTACATTGGCCGGCCTGGTGTTCAAGACGCATACACGTCGCAATATTCTGAACTGTGAACTGTAATTGAAGGAGAAGGGTGCACTGCAGAGGCTCGTGTGGGCGGGAAGCAACCCGAAATCGCAGTGTCGTTCGCCAGCCCACACCCTACCCCTCTCCCTTCCTCTGCTGAACAATTCCACCCCAAGTCACAAAGCGCCACCGGATGGGAATTATTCATCCGCCTGTGGTAGGGTGGTCTAGTGTGGAGGAGGAGGGGGCAGGAAGAGGTCGTATTTCTGGGGACGGTCCCATCTCCTGCGGGGGCTCAGTTATCGTTGTTGCTTGTTCCCCTGCCCCGTGGGTGTGTAAGGGAGGGAGGATGAGATTAGGGGGTTAAGGGGAGGCTGAAGAGGTACTGCATAATTAAACGAACTGGGGGCTCCACGTTGTGGCGAAGAGGCTAGCCTCTCCGTTCGGAAACTCGGCCTCAGATCTTCGCATTGCGTCGCCAACCCTTCCTTTCGGTTCTCGTGGCTCCAGCCGCGAACCAAGGCTCACGCACACACGCTACGTTAACTGAAAGGGTTTCTAGCATATTTCAGTTGTTAAGGGCACTGCCCACAGGCTGGCAACCGCAAAATTTAAATACGAAATCCCATATTAAAGAAATTTCGCCTCACTGCGTTAATTTTAAAGATAGGCGTTACAAACAAAATTTATTCTTAACGGAATTTTTAAGGAGAAAATTCCTGCGGGCGCATGTTTTCAATATAGACAGGGAGTATGTGCTTTTTCAAAAACATAAATTTTAAAAATTACTTGCAAAGATGCTATACGTGTTACGGAAATATTTCCGCTCTAGGTAACTTCTCCTAAAAAAAATCCCGTAGACTACATTTTGTTTGAAACACCTATCCTTAAAAATTAATGCACTAAGGTGAGATTTCCTTAACATTAGATTTTATATTTAAATTTTGCAGCTGCCAGCCTGTAGGCAGTGAATTGAAGTCAGCAAACAGCACCTGGAGTACGCAACTACGCGTACCAGCGTGTACAACAAGTTGCATACCACGCAGGCGAATGGAACTGGCGCGCAAAGCTCAGAGCTCCTGCACATAGGACACCATAACCTCGATATATATACACTCTGTCTCATATGTGTTGGCCAGATTCTGACAGTTCCACGAAAGTAGCACCAATTTTAACTTTTCGTTTATGTATCCTTTCGCCATCAGCTGGTGCGTCAAGTGGCGGCTGCAAATTTATTTTATTAACACGCTGTCAGCTAATCCACTTTCCATTGTAATGCTAAACAAATTTTAAGGTATTATAGACTCACGTCTGCTTAAAAATACATATGTAGGTTTTAAAAGTAAAAAAAGAAAACCTTGCAAAAAATGACATATTTGTTACCTTTTTTTTTAAAATTTATTATAGACAACGAATTTGGGTTAACATATGCGAGACGGTAATGGATGTCACAGCTAATGTGTTAAGACTGGAAATAAAAGTAATTCGGGAAACTTGCTTGACAACGCACTTTTCATTCACCAACAAACAACTTACCAACGACTTTTGCAAAGCAGTTATTCTGCTATTACTGATACTAAACAGCTAAGTTAGAAATATGTGGCGTGGAATAATGTAAGAATTGCTTCAAAACTGCAGCCGCGCATCGCGTTTTCTTAGTTTAATTAACACAGAATAGTAACAACACGAAAACAACAAAAATATGGGTTTCCGGTAAAACTTTGCATGTAACGGACGTTAGCGTAACGAAAATGGTTACCGGCCCAATATGAATTACTAGAAACGAAAATCGCTGTCCACGGAAACACAAATGATACTTGAAAAATTATACAGAGCTCGCAGACAAATAAAACCATTGGTATCTGTTCGCAAATTTGTTATTTTAAACAAGAAAACTATATTTGGTTTCTGGCTGGTTGTAGTTCGGGATCTGGCTAACATATAGCGTATAAGGGCGTGTTGTAACAGATGGCGTGGTAGAGTTCGTTGTGATTCCGTCTTTGTAAAAGTTCACTTTTCTCCTTTTACTGGCTCAAAACGACAAGAGTTTAAAATATATTTCGTCAAATTATTTGAAAAAATTATTCAAATGTACCCTCCGATATTTCTGTTGACTTTTGGAATTCATATCAAGCATGCGTGGAAGGTGTGGAGATTGGCGGTACGACATAAAAAGAATTTCCAATGTTTGAAGTGGCATTTCATTTGAATACGGACCGTTTTAATGTCCGTTTCATTTTGAACAAATATAAATTACTACTTATGCACAAAGTTTAGTTTGTAAGACTAATAACAGCTGGTTTGTGAACACGTAAAATAAAACGAATTAATTCATCCCAGGAACTCTTTCTTATCCGTGTATTGTCTGCTTTTTTATGTGCGTCGGCAATGCAGTCAGAATTGCCAACGTAATATTAATTTTCATTCGTTATGCATCAGCTGATACGGGGTTTTGTAAATGGCACGTTGTTTGTTACGTATACGTCAAGTTGCCACTCACTAACTGTCAAAATATCGCCAACTTATATGAGACAGACAATACACTCAGCCATAATGTTCTAAGAGATAAAGGTTATATTTTTCGTCACATGAACCTTGCTTTCCAGATTAACAACAAAACTGACTGAGAAATACTACGAGCAGGGTAACTGGAATATCCTGAAAATTGCGGGTAAATTAAGATGCACAGATTCAACGAAAACACGAACTCTCAATAATTCACTCCTACTTTATCTCTTGTAGCATGGCCCTTCTCTACAAAATGCTTGTCAAAATGCACAGCTAGTCTCAGAAAATTCATTATTTTATACCTGTACGAAATACAGTTCAAATTCTACACATTACTTATAAGTACTCTTTCCTCGCATAAAAAAAATATCCCATTGTTTTTGCATTACGACATGCCAAAATCACAATTGTATTGGTTTTGAAATGTACAAACAAAATAAAAAGTATAATTAGGAGAGAATTTAACATCGGCAACTGAGAGGCTATTTATCATTTATTTTTAATGTAGCTTACAAAAACTATTTAAAAAAAAAACAAATATGCAAAACTTTTCTTATTTTAAGCAATTTTTGAAAATTACGAAAATATATCATAGCGTGATTTGAAAGATTCCTTGAAGTAACTCATGGTAACTTATTCAGTGTGAATTATCTCATTTCGGTAAGTTAGATGTTATTACTTGTTCGTCCGAAATCCTAAAAATTGCTATTTTGACAAGTTATTTGTTAAAAAAAAAAAAAAAAAAAAAAAAAAAAAAAAAAAAAAAAAATTATACGAAGAAACAGTATTTGTAAGTAATGCCTGCAAGTTGAACAACATTTAGTAAAAGTAAAAAATAATATTGTTTCAGAGAGCACAAATGTTCAACGAAGGCACGCGGGTAAAATATCTACAGTTGCTATGAGGTACGCGAGGTTGAATCAAGCAGTAATCTCTTCTGCAAAGAACTGATATAAAAGGCAGCCACAGCGGAAACGTGCGTTTATTTTCTTGTCTGGGCAGGAAACGCCGAGCGAACAACGAGATAGTTCAAAAGTAAGTCACTCTGCTCACCGGGAGTTAACATATCTCAGCGGTCTTCTAACTGGGTGGACTCGGGGAAATTACAAATCTGTTATCTTCACGTGGCCCGCAGAATGCAGGCGCACCACCGCTCGCTTCCATTNGAGTTAACATATCTCAGCGGTCTTCTAACTGGGTGGACTCGGGGAAATTACAAATCTGTTATCTTCACGTGGCCCGCAGAAGGCAGGCGCACCACCGCTCGCTTCCATTTTTTTTTTTTCATCTTCCTCACGGCCGGGGTATTGGAAAAACCATCCCGTTATCTGCGTGGTTGTCGCGGAGGGCTGCCTGCAGGGTTTTCCACTCTTCAGTGAGAGTTCTTTTTCTCAACGGATTCCGCGCGCAAGCTTCAGCGGCGCCCGCCAACGTATCATATACAGAAACGCTCGTTCCTATTCGCGGATTCCCAGGAATTCGCGACTCAGGGGAGATAGTTCTGCGCGTATTAGGTTTAAGAAGAGAAACCAAAATCGCGCAGGTCCGATTACCTGTAAGTTAGATGTTACAGTTGCCTGTTTGTACATGAGGAATTCCGTGGATTCGCGAGATCATATTTCATAAATCTGCAGAACTTACTGAATAAGAAATCTAGCACTAGTGCGGATATGAAAATGGCATGTGTGTTGATACGAATACTCGTTAAATAACTGGCACCAACGTGTCAGTGACCATTTCTGAGTTTCCAACTATTCAGAGAACTGCTACGTCTTCGTAACTGCACCTGTTCTGAAAACAAAACCTTCAAATGTGTTTTAAAATAATTTTTTTCTCTCGAAAAATGCAGGCAGCTCTTGCCGACGTGAAATAAATGTGCCCAGGCAGGACACCTGAGTTAGTTATGGGCTAAATAAAGTGATCACCAATCGCTTAATACATTTTCATTTCACAAATTTTTATATATGTACATCTGGGGGCACGGTGTCACAGTGGGTAGATTGCTCGCCTCCCGTCTAGGTGAACCGGGTTTGATTACAAGTGGAGGGGCTCCCGGATTTTCGCACGTGGGAATCGTGCCCGGACGATGTCGCTGGTCAGCGGGTTTTCTCGGGGATCTCCCGTTTACCTCGCCCTTGCCTTCCGGCGCTGCTCCATACTCACCTTGCTTCGCCCTCATCGGTTCTCGAGATCCCGATGTTAAAACCAATCCAAAAGTCTCTGAACTCCACTCCCACTTATAAATATTTGAACGTAAGTTAAATTTATTATAATTAAATTTTCTTATAATGCTCCTGCGGATGTTTTTGGAAACTATTTTACAGTATTTCGTCTGCACGTATGCATTATTTTGCAGCGGAAGTTAGCGGTATTCAGCGATAACCACCACTTAATCACTGAAACACGGTCTACATCATAACCATTCTCAGTGGAAAATTGTGACTGGTTCCACCAATTTGAAGCCATGGAGACCTTTTCAGGTTTAGAGCGCACTCGGAAGAATGTTAATTATTGAATTATGTCAAATTGCAATAAATCGATCTCACTCTTTATAGATCTGCACGTGATTTATAGCTACTGTCTCTGTGGATTTGTTTATTGGCTCTAGAGTCCCTCAGCCCCTCAGTACGTATCAAATAATCCTTAGTCCATTGCAAAGGTGACTGAAATTACCCAACTGCTACGGGTGTAACCTGGCACAAAATGAATATGTGAAAATTTCCAGCACACCAAATTATCGGTTAAACTAGGGAATCCTCTGCATACCGGAAGTGATGGTGTTTGTCCGTTGTATTTCGGCTTTGTGAGGCCAGTTTTATTGCTCACTAGTTTTATTATACTATTCAGATTTTGTCAGGGTCTCTCATGAACTGATCACGCGATATTTTATTAATGTACCTAACAGCTTCTTTGCGCAACGTAAGAATATTCCTTTTAACAGTTCTGAAAGAATGAAAGGAGCTACAAAAATGCAATTAAACATTATCTAGCTTACAGTAAAGCAAACACGAACTATTTTCATTGCAGGAAAAATTAAAACAAACACCGAATTCACTCATGACGTTGAGTTTCTGGATGATGAAAACAAGATGAAAATAAAGCTCACAAGAACCTGTTTAGCCTTTTCACTTACACATTAATTTATAATATCTAGTGTTGTAAATTAATTTTTTTGATGCGTGCTGTACTTCAGCTGACAACGAACTTGTTTCGTTATCACAACCAATACGCTGTAGGCTTTGTGTTCGGTTTCAGTGATATGAGCCAATCATAACTACGCGCAGTAGCACGGTTTAGGAATCAGTTATCCACAGGAAAGATCATTGGTCACTAAGCCTCGCAGGGTACAGTACCCTTCAAAAATAACATTCCTGTGCAACATGTAGACAATAGTCTACAACGGGCATGAAAAGGTTAAACAAACTTTTCAATGATTTATTAGTACTGGTTATCTATAATACTCTCTTCTCAGAAGAATGTAGGTGTGTGTAAGTTGTTCGGCCTGCTGTTTTTCGTTCCGTGAGCGTTTCAACGTAAACAGAAATAGCTTGACTTTCGTGAGAAAAAAAAAAATTAAGCAAAACAAACAAGAAAAAAATCAACACTAAGCAATTGTTAATGCCTACACTCTTGTATGATTTCATGACTGTGATGATATTTTACTTCCTGTAATAAATGTATTGGAAAATTTCTGAAAAAATCCTGCTTACGAACCGATATATTTTAGCTAAAGACTAGGCTTAATTGAGTACTATTGCATTATGAGTGTTAACAGTTAAAATCACCCAACCACGACATTTTCGTTTTATCTGAAGTGCTTTGAAATACAAAAATTAGTGGAATCTTAACGCGTAAATAGTATGTTCAATGTTCCTACTAATACGCCGGTTTTGAAAAATGTTTAAGTCGTGCTTAAAAGGCTATATTGAATTATAACCGACTATAAAAAAAAAGTGTACGCTACAAAGACATGCGGGGCGGGGCGTCTTCGAAAGCAGAACATTTTTAACTCGGATACAATCAGTTCCAAAAGCCAGATTTTTTTAAGGTGAGTTTCTTTAGCCGCTATTGTAGAGTAATATTTTTAATACAGTCCACGTAGACTTTCTTTATAGAGAACTAGATTTTAAAAAGTATGTACAGTCAGATTAAAACCACGGTCTCTAATGGGTCAGTTCTTTTTCTGACATACGAGGTGTGTTCAAAATCTGTATTAAAAACACCGTAATCATGCCTCAGCCACCTTATTCACCGGGCGTGGCCCCCTGCGACTAGTTCCTGTTCACAAATCTGAAGAGACCCATGAAAGGACCGAGGTTTGCCACGATTGAGGAGATAAAGACCTGGGAGACTTCAATACCATACCAAAATGCGCATATCATAAGTGCTTCGAGGATTGGCAAAAAGCGCTGGCACAAGTGTTTTATATCTGAGGGTGATTACTTTGAAGGGGAAAAATAGATATTGATGAATACATAAATATTTATCGAGACAAAGTCACAAAATAACAAGTTACCTTATTTTTTGAACACATCTCGTACGTGTAGTGACTTGAGTGTACATGGTCTAAAAATATTTATTGTAACCGAGTTTTTAGGAAGTGCTGTGTAGAGTGAAGGGAAATATTTCCGGAGCAGACTGCACAGCTGTTTCCAAAGAGCGCCGGACAGAGGGAAGGCCTGGCGGGAACAGTAGCAGGGGAGGGCGGACTTACGCGCCGGCGCTTATAACGCAGCTCCGAGGGGTCAGAAGTGATGAGAGCGCTGAGTGCAGGGGGTGGAGGGGGGCGAGTGAGCTGGAGGGGTGTCGCCCATCCATCACAGTCGGAGCGCTGACGAACAATGCTCGCGACGTGACAGAGCCGGGAGCGCGGCGCCCTGGGGGTGGCTCTGCCGGGAGGATGAGGGGGTGCGCGTGTGTCACCCTGGTGGTGGGGGGTGGCTGGAGGTTTCCACTCCGCCAGGGCGTAAATGAAGTCTGGAGTTAATGGGGCGGAACATCCACCCTTCCCTAGGAAGACAACCCGCTCCTCTCCGGGTCCTTCTCAGTATATAAAAAAAAAAATATTACAAAAAAAAAATCCTCTCACTCGCACTCTNACATTGTTTTACTGAACACTATGTTCCCTCCCCTTGACAATTTCAGAATTAATATTTCGCCATCTTTAGTCCAAGGTGTTTTTAGCTATTAAAAAAAAAAAAAAAAAAAAAAAGCGAGCCGCGATAACGAAGAAGAGGGAAGAGCAAACATTTTAAAAACTACACCCGCAGGGTTCCGCACGGGCTGGCAACCCTCTCTCGTAGTGAAGGTACTGTGGGGCGCGGGCTCGACGCAGATGGCGTCTCTCTCCCAGAGGAGATCTCCGAGGTCGGCGGAGCTGACGCGAGGACGGGCGTCGACAGCGGGGGACATGGCCGGAGGTGAGCCGTTGCAGTGCAGAGTTCGCTCGCAGATCTTCACATCAGCTGCGTGCGTGGTGCGTGCGGCGGGAGCCGGCGACTAGGAACACGCACTGCGACACGGCGCTTGAACTGCGTTGCGGCGTGTTTCAATCACAGGCTTCCCCACGAAGCTATTGAACGTGAGTCCAACGTGCTGATCTACGAAGAGAACGCACCCTTCATTCGAGGGATGTTGGGTGTTTTCGAGACGCCACGCGCAGAAGAAACGCCATTCCAGAGCACTTAACAACGGTTTTTTCAAAGCGTTGTATCTCTAAATATACGCGTCAGATACATACAAAACTACTGAAGGACCCTGCATTGAGTCTTCCTACAGAATTTTCGTCAATAAAATAATCGGGTCACCACTGAAAGTCCTATAGATATAAGCTATTCACGGTAAAGTCAGCACCTTTGAAAGCCTTCTCATTTGGTAATAATAGTCAGTAAATATTTTTTTATTTTAGCCTTAGACGTTAACTCCCGAGTGCGGTGGAGTTACTCAGATAACAAAACATATTTAAAAAAGGTGGTTAAAGGATAAAAAATGGCTGAAAGAAAAAGTAACTATGGCCTCAAGAGTCCTCACTTTGCCGTGAACAGCCTATACACGCAGTGCCACGAAAACACAGGCCCGTAAGTTCAGAGCCTTGCACTTAGCGGAGATGGGCCATTTGACGAGCGTGGCAGTGTCGCCCTTATCACTCCCGCGCTTCTCGGTCGGAAACGCGGAAACAGCTCTAGGCAGACGTGGCCCTTAAAAGAGCTCTAAGCAATATTGTGTCGGTATTGTGGTTGGACCCACGGCTTTCGTAACAAGCCCTGGATGACTGCGAGGCAGTTGTAAACCAGAGGCAGTAGTGTGGGACGAAACACGTGGGGTCTTGGACCCATGTGAGGAAAAAACCGTCTTGCTATAGAAACAGCGAGATATCAGTAGATATCTGAATATACGTGAAGGCCCTATGTCGCCAATGCTGTTGTTTGTTTGTTGTTGGAAATAAAATGAAATCACTTCTGGGAGCCTTTGCTACTCATTCGCTAAGCGCCATTTATGATAACTTGCGTGCGTGCGCTCTCCGTAAGGCGCGCCAGTTACGTTCGCCTTCGTGATATGCAACACGCTCCGCACGCAGGTACATAGAGTTGCGTACTCCCTGCGCTACTTTGCCTAACTTCAACTTAAATTCAATTCACTAACTGACCTTTCCAAACATTTTGTTTCTAGGATTTCTTCTTTCTATTAGCCCATAGATGCCGTGGTTTTAATTTCGACATGTGGTTAAAAAAACACATTGTATATGCAGTTACGAGCAGTGATTTTTCTCGAAGGTTCATTTCGAAAGTGCTTACTTTACCGTGAATATCCAGTAATGCATTCTTGATAAAATGACTTCCAATGTAAACCGAGAAAAGGAAATTCAAGTTCTCTCTATTTAAAGCCAAGTAATTAAAGACCAAAAAAATATATTGCGATATAGCTGGCGGTCGTATGCGCGAACGGAAAGGGGTACCTGCCATTTGGCCTAAAATTAGGCCAAATAATTTTAGGAAAAATGACTTAAGCCAAATAATATTAGGGCCAAGTGATTTTAGGCTAAATAATTTTAGGCCAATTGACTTTAGGCTAAGTAATTTTAGGCCAAGTGACTTTAGGCCAAATCATTTTATGCAAAATAACTTTAGGCCAAGTGGCTTTAAGCCAAATAATTTTAGGCCAAATTATTGTAGAAACATATTATTGAATTAAGAACTTTTCTGTTAAAATACCCTAAAGGAACAAATATATCGGGTTTATCAGGTATATGCACACCTCTGATAACATATGGCATTGCTGAAGCACTTCCTCTGCAAAAAGTCGATATCGTTGGAACACTTACAGCTAGTACACATAACTATATATAGATGGCATTTTCATCCGAAAGAGTGTCCTACAAGCTACGGCTACTCGTTAGACATTAGGTTTTCATCTTGAATCTATTTCTGTAACACAATTAATGGAATATGGACCGACGTCAAGCGAGCACACCCCCCCCCCCTTGCTCCTGTAACTCGTGAATCAAGTACCGCCTACTTCAGCTATTCTCGCTGCACATGAGATGAAACTATAGTGAAGCGGAAAGTAACGTAAAAGCAACTTTTATTTTTCTGGCCGTTACAGTTAATTAGTAACTTTGTTAATTTGCAAGTTACCTTGCAAAAAATGTAACCAGTTACCCAAAAAGTTACTTTAAAGTAGCAATTCGTTACTGAGTAACTTGTTACTTTCGTTAAGTTACTGCCTAACACTGCACAACCCCAGCAAGGAAACTCTTCCGCGGTCAATCAGAAACGAGGTTGAGAAATGACAGGTTTTAAAGTTATCGCGGATATTTAAGACCAGTGTGTTGACTGACCTTGTGTAATAAAGAGGTTTTAATTTTTGTTTATAGGTGAAAACTTAAGTTTCTCTTTTTCACCCAGGAAATTATTTCTGTGGGCACGTGGACATTAACAGTGATCGTGGTAAAAATGCAAACAAATCCTCCGTAACTTCGTACTGCTTGAATTTTAATAACAGATATTCGGTTTGTTTAAAATTGGCAACAGCTTAACACACGAAATTTAAGACAAATCATTATCATCTTCCTAATACAAACGTAGCACGGACACGAATGTTAGTGGAAATAAACGGAATTCAGAAATGAAGGCAACTATGGAGTTCATTTAAATACTCCTACCACAAGTTCGTTTAGTGTTGCTCCTGTAATTGGAAATTTGTGGTTAGCCGGCTTGGAACACAGCATAAAAAAACTTTTCAGTTATTCTTATGCTATTACTGCTAGCAGGCAGCCTTTTCATATACTTTGTCTCATATAAGCTGGCCATATTCTGAAAGTTCGACGAAAGTAGTGCAAATGTTTACTTTTCGTTTATGTATCCTTTCGCCATCAACTGGTGCGTCAAGTGGAGGCTGTATTTTTTTTTATCAACACGCTGTCAGATAATCTACTTCTCATTGTACTGTAATGCTATATAACGTTTAAGACATTTTAGACTGACATCTGTCCAAAAAAATTAGTAGGTTAAACAGTAAAAATATAAAACATTGCAAAACAATTTATATTTGCTAACTCTTTTTTAATTTGTCCGAGACAGTGAATATGGGATAACATTTGCGACACGGCAGTAGTAGCTATTATCACACGTTGGACGTTATAGTTTTTTTATTAGAGTTGGAAATATGTGACGTGGAATAACGTTAGAATTTCTTAAAAACTATTCACGCGTGTTCCACTTTCTTCGGAAGCAAGGAAATTGATTTTCGGAAAACAGCTTGGCGTATAATTTACGTAGACGAACGATTACCTGCCGAATAGAAGTTACTAGAACTCAAAGTCGCTGTACACAAAATATATGTTACTTAAAAAATTATGCAGAGCTCGCGAAAAATAAAACTATCGGTATCTGCTCGGATATTTATTATATATTGCATACGAACACTGCTTCGGAAAATATCCGATAGATGGCGCGCACAACCTGTCAGAGCGAGGTCTGAGAAGTTTGCATTGCTCATTAGATAGCGTCTTTTGAAAGTTGACTGTTATTTTATTACTGGCTCGGAACGACACGAATTTGCAATATATTTCGTCAAATTATTATAAAAAATAATTAAACAATGTTATACAATATTTATGTATGATTTTGGAATTAATATCAAGCACGTAAGGAAAGCAGGGTTGGAGAGGGGCGGTTAAGATGTGAAAAAAGGTTTTGAAATTACGTTTTATTTTGATAGGGATCGTTTTAATGTACCTTTAATTTTGAACACCTATACATTTCTACTTTAGCACGAAGTGCTGTTTTATGACCACGTAAAATAAAATGTATTAATTAATCTAGGAACTCTTTCTTGTCGCGCATTTTCTGCTGGTCTAATGCGCGTCGGCAGTGCACTCAGAATATCCAACATAATAATAACTTTTGTTCGTTCGTGCATCAGCTGATACAGGATTTTGTAAATGGCACTTTGTTTGTTTCGTATACGTTAAGTTGCCACTCACAGACTGCCAGAATCTGGCCAACTTATATGAGACAGAGAATACCATTGTGTTGTGTTGTAGCAGGCCCACAGGCAGGTGTGCGTTCAAATTTTTCTGTAATTTCTTACTGCAATTTTTGTAGCACGAACTAGACATCCACATTTTCAATCTAGAAAACCACTGAACTTAGTACGGAAGGATTTTATACCATTCTAAAATAATCATAAGTCTTAGTAAAAGGAAGGGGGGGGGGTGCTAAATAATATCAGACGAAGTGACTTTAGGCTAAATAATTTTCGGTCATGTGACTTTAGGTCAAATTATAGTTCTGAAACTGTTTAAACCAAATAATTTTAGGCGAATTGACGAGCTCCCGGAAGGAGTAGAAAGCGAAAACGGAAGCTATGAAAAACGAATCAAAATAAAGGGAAATGTTTTTCCTTCCACAGATGCTGTTTTTTTGCCGCTGACTGCCCGAGCACAGAGTCTCTGAAAATTTGCTTTGTAAGAACAACAGCCCTGCGTGCATATTGATCGCGGAATAAATAATTCATGGCTTTGTTTCTTGATCGCGCCGTTTGAGAACA
Organism: Clitarchus hookeri; assembly: GCA_002778355.1. Taxonomy (NCBI): domain Eukaryota; kingdom Metazoa; phylum Arthropoda; class Insecta; order Phasmatodea; family Phasmatidae; genus Clitarchus; species Clitarchus hookeri. The sequence continues at coordinate 138,690 of NQII01005093.1, read as the reverse complement.
GTGCCTGCTGGCGTCCTCAGAGTTCTACCTGGGAACATTAAAGTGGTAAACAAATATATGCAGATATAACAACCGCAATATTTGAGATGGTGAAGAGGAGAGATATAGAAGGGGCTCGTTTCTGTAATTTTAAAAACAGGCAGCTCATTACCGTTACAGACGTAATCAAGCATCGCAAGCTGATAATGGAACAAAGCTCGCGTTTTCAGTGACCCGTAAGCTAAACTTGACAGGCGTCTGCTTTCTGGTGTAGATGGAAAATGTACACTGGCTTCTTGCTACATCGAGTGAATACCTTGATAATACCTGCATTTCGTTCTGCATTTTTTATTGGCCCAGTATCTTTCGGTACGAGACAGATATTTTTTTGTAGGCCAAACGTGAAAGTGACACAAACATACAAAGTTTTGAAGTGTAGAATATTCGCTAAAGAATAAGTAAGATACATATTCAGATCTTTAACCGGATGTGTTTTGGTAACAGAGAACGAACTGGTTGGAAACTGTGTGGCGACAATAGCCTAATGAGAAATGGGGAAAGAAGTACTCAGATTTACTAGATAGCTACTCTTAGAATCTCAAAATACCAAAGCGACCATCACTACCATAGGCATTTCACGGTAAACTGAGAGCTTTTGAAAGTCCTGCCTAAGATCTACTTGTATGCACATTGTGCCTTCTTCCACCGTATGTAAAGATTTACATTGCCATGAACCTGATCCCTTTATTAATGAGTTCGGTTAAGCGAAATTGTTAAATCAATAGGAAAGTAAAGGTTTTGAAAATTTGCTAATTATTTCAGTTATATGCATTAAAACGGAAAAGAAAATAAATAATTTAAGTATTCAAAAATGTTTATCCAACACTTTTAACACAACGTAGACACAAGGAACTATGTACTTTCTCCCCGTCGTTAAGTATAAAGTTATAACACTATTTCTTTTTTCAAATTATTTGCCAACATTCCCGTAATTACTATAGTCTGTGTTTAAAGGCCATCTAAAGCTTGTATATGTTGCTTAATTGCACTGTACGCAAACAAAAATAATTAAACACAATATGTCCAGTATTATTTCATTTAAACCTGCGGGCTTTGATGTTGCAGATTTGCTAATTGCTAATTTATTCCGCAGCTTATTATACTGTATATTGTTTGCCACTTTCCTTAAATAAACATTCATCACATTTAAATAAATAGGTATATTGTGCGGTGAACGTAATATTCTCAACATTCCTAATGCATAAAAGTAGCGTTATTTTATTATTTTACTACAACTGCGTTCGGTCCTCTTCCCAACGACCGACTACATGCGCTAATCATGACACTAGTTGCACAAACGTTTGATGGTGTTACTTCCAAATTATAATGATACCGTACTAATAACACTTGAAAATAATTTAGTACATTATTCAGATGTTAAAAGGGCGTTATTATGTGTTTAATAAAATGAAGTTATGTGCGTCACAAGTGAAGTGAAAGTTATTAATTTTCCGCTCACTCATAAACTCAAATACTTAGTTAATATGATTAGTAATAAGTTTCAGAACGCGTATATAAAAAAAATTGAACGTAAATATTAATTTAATGTTTGTAAGCTGCATTACACTATACGTCAGTTCACTGAATAACATAATCAGACATGAGAGTTACCGGAGAACATTTTAAGTTTAGTATTCTGAAGTTATGTTACATGTCACCAGAAACTACTACGAACTATTGTGGGGATTTTTGGTAACGTGATGAACATGTATTCCTACTTCATTCGCAGTCATTTGTGCACGCGCGGCTGCGTTTTCATCACCCTTGTTCCTGTCTCTCTCTCGCTGAGCCAACCGGTTACCGACAAACTGATTTCTCTGGACCGCGGCGTCGGGGAAAGAAGCGGAAGGAAGTAAAACTCTCGAAAAGACATTGAAGTTCTCTGGAAGACGTGCAGGGGCGGACAAACCGCGAGCCCGGAACCCGGCCAGGGGCGACCCAACTTTCCCCGTAATATCTGTAACAACCCAGGAAGCCTATACGGTCTCCTCCTCCCCCCTCTTCCCTTTCTCACTATCTCTCTTCCATTTCGAAGTGAGAATGGCGCGGAATATCAATGGGCGGGGTCCAGAGACAGTCGGATCTAAATCCAATATGGCCAATCTCCGGTGGGATAAGGGATGGCTGAACTTTTTTTTAGACGATCAGAAAGTCCCTCCCGAAATACACGGTGTTCGCTCAGCACCAGATGTTCATAAACAACAAACACATTTATCAAGCAGAGCGTTGAAAAATAGGATAAAACAAAAATAAATCTGGGGGCGTATTCGGGTATTTGTTTTCTCCGGGAAAATTTAATGCACACGTTCCGATAAATAATGTTTCAGCAGTTAGCTCTACAATAGAAGTGAACGTACATGGATGATGCGTAGAGCATTCCATGCTATTTTCCTTGATATTCCAAGCGTTACGTTTAAATTAGAAAATAGTCCAACTTTGGTCTCACATTAATTTATCAGACTGCCAAAATTAACTGTTCAGACACTCAACTTTGGAAGTGACGGGGTTTCAGACGATTTGTCTGAGATTAGCTTTTAGAGAATTATGTAAAGTAAAATCTCGCGAGTTCAGTGACCTGTAGGCTAGTCTCCATAGCCCTATGCGTATTTGAAACTCTTTTATTTAACTGACTGCTGTTCAAATGAGTAGTCAGTTATTACATCACGTTTCAAAATATTCTACGAGAGTGCCGGTTCTTGTCTCAAGTGGAAATGCAGAGATTTGGGCGGCTCTTAACAACAGGGTCTTGAAAACCGACGAGGTTGAAACGAGATGGAAATGGAGCGGTGCCGGAATGCAAAGGCTGGGGAAAAGGAAGATCTCTGAGAAAAACCCGCCAACCAGTGGCCACGTCCGGTATGATTCTTTTATTTCAAATGTTCTACTCACTTAGAGCTCTTCAGAGCTTGTGTAATAAACTGTGACCTAATACCTAAGTTAACCCCATTTTAGATGTATTTATAATTCTTGGAAGTTTGCTGTTCCTATAAATGAAGTTAATGATTTTGTAAAGGAGGAAAGCATAATATAAAAAAAACGCCTTACATCAGAACACTTACATATTTACACTGATGAAAGTGACATGATAGTAGTGTTGCTGTCCTATATAAAATTTTACATTAAGCCATACCATAGTTTGTTTAATCTATTACGGATAAATATCTTATATCTATCCACGACGCACTTGAAACGATACAATATGTTTTCCATAAAAATTGAAACAGGAATACATTTCGTAAGCTATTTCGAGTGATAAGGAAGCAAAGCGTTCATCTCGCACATACAAAAGTATATCTAAAAGCACAGTTGCAGGCACTGTGGATTGATTAGAGTATTCCCATGCATATCAGCATAAACCTTCTACATCGAATAGCGCAATATGAGATTGCAACATTGTGTGAATTTGTAGCCAAGATAAAAAAAATTGACTGTATAATTAATTAATTACTATCCTGGGTATTAAGTATGAATCAGTGTGAAGCACGGTTTATGTAGCAGCAGGGAACTACAAAGCACGTCATGGAATTAAATTTTTCTGAATATTTTTACATTTTTTTACGCGCCACACAAATTGTTTGATAAATTGCTATACGCTGACGATTTATATACAATTAAATTTAGGTATTTATATATTTAATATATAGGTCGATTTTAAAGAAAAATATTAATATTAGTTAGACACCGTTACAGAGGATTAACTATTATAATCGGAGAGATCTTTACATTGCATTATATTTAGCCTACATCAACGTACATGGAGCCAGTCTAAAATATTATTATAAGCTGTTCAGTTAAAGTGAGCACTTTTGAGGCCCTAGTTACTTTCTCCTTTGAGTAATTTTTTTTATATTTTAGCCACCTTTTAAAATCAATATTACCATTTAAGTAATAAACACAGTTTGTATATTCCACCGCACTCGGAAGTTAACGTCCAAGGCTAAATTAAAATATATTTATTGACTATTACTATTTATAAGTGCTCACTTTACCGTGAATAGTCCATAAATGAGTTCCGCCTTGAAATTGAAGCAGAAAGTTCGCAAATGTCAGTTTACGGCGGTTGACACATCTAGGTGGCGTCTTGGCGAGCGTGATCGGCCGGCGTCCCGTTGTCCAATATGGCCTCTGGTTGTCGCGCAGTCGGCGGAAGCGATTATTCCCGTTTCAACCATCTGGCTCGGGCAATAGCATCCCAGTTGAATATGCCACCCGCTGGCCTGATTTCCACCTCATGTGTGACGGCGCTTTCAGGGCAGGCTGCCGAGTTAAGGCGCCCGCCTACCTGGCCCTTAAACTGGGTTGCTGGGTGTTTGTATTATACTCTTCCCAAGGAACAATTAAACGTGCGTCAACGTGTTGAGCTACGGAAAGAACACACACTTCAAACGAGGCCTGTTGAGTGCTGTCAAGATCTCACGCACACTAGAAACACAATTTATAATCCTTCCGCCATAGTAACAATAAAAAAAGCTTTTTTTTTCTCCAAAGCACTGTATCTCAAAATTTACACTTAAGAAAAATAAAAAAAAACACTTCAGAGACCTACACTGAACCTTGCCAAAGACTTCCCACCAATAAAATGATAGTGCTACCGCTTAAAGTCCCATATGTACACGCAGCACGAGGAGAACACTGCACGCCGGTGCACAGCCTTGCGCTTAGTGGCGATTGCGCACTTGATGAGCGTAACAGTGTAGCCCTTACCTCTCCTGCGCTCATTGCCCTCAAAAGCGGAAAATAAGTCGACGGGCGCCTTAAGTGCACTGCCTACCGGCTGGCAGCTGCGAAATTTAAATAGGGTGATGCCTATATTATGAATTTGGTGGCTGTATCTTAAACACTTCGGAAATAAGTCAACTATGCCTATAAGTGGGATTAGGATATACCAAACCCTACGGTCCTTTTCGTAGTCGGGGGTGATGCTTATGTTATGAATTTGGTGGCTGTATCTTAAACGGTCCGGGAATTACAGTCAACTATGCTTATAACTGGGCTTAGGGCGTACTTGACGCGCGCAGTGTAACTCTAGGCTAGCGTGCGTGGGCAGGCTTCGTTCCATGCTGCTCAGGTGGAATGACAGAGCATGAGACTCGTCCCCGCCAGGACGCCAAGTGAAAGGAAACCAGAAGAGATCTGAGAAGACCAAGGTGGAATGACAGAGCATGAGACTCGTCCCCGCCAGGACGCCAAGTGACGGGCGCGGGAATTAAAGTATAACTTTTGCACATATAAAGTGTGTGTGTGTGTGTGCGTGCGTGCGCAGTGCCCGCAGTTTTTTTTCCTATGTGTACATTCGACATTACACATAGTCTTTTTTTCGCGATGGCGAGTTTGTTGTCTGGTGAGTGCGTAGGCCGATGCGAGTATTTACCTTATTTCTTCTTCTAACCGTGCAATGACGATTTTTTTTTCGTGATTACAAGTTTTTTTGTCTGGCGAGTGCGTAAGCCGATGCCAGTATAAACTTTATTTAATCTCCTTATTCTTCTCATGCAATGGTGGCCCTGTGGTATAGACGCCGGACTGATCACCGAAGGGATGTTCGGATAGAAACGGCACCCCTCCAGATTTTTTTGAGTCCCGAAACAGCTACCGACCAAACAAATTCCCAGCACTTCCGGCGGCCATCGTTTGAACTCACCTCCCCAAGGCTAGCACGCCTCTGCAGGCGACGAGTGAACCAACCAACACACAAAATGGCCCTATCGATACCAGAGCTCCTAGCTGCGAACGGTCGAACCTCCCACACTCTAGTGGTGGGCGCGGGAATTAAAAATAACTGCCTACAGCAGACGACGTCGACGGTGATGGAGGATGCGAAAAGCAAGAGAGGGAGGAAAGGGGTGGGAGGCAAGAGAGAGAGAGAAAATAAAGGAGGCTGGAAGGAATATGAGAATACCCCCAAAGGGATAGAACGAACGAGAGAATGGACGGGCATGGGAGAGAGAGAACGGCAGGAATAAATGCCAGAGAGTGAGAAAAAAGAAGAGGAATGCAAAAACTTGAAGAGATTGGAAGTAATGATAGATAGAGCAAGACGGAAACAGGAAAATTCCGAGGGAAAAAAAGGGAAATCCAAGATGCCCGCTATTGGCGAGAAATGATAGAGAAGGGGGTTTCGGCGTGATGTTATCCAATATGGCCGCCAGCTCGTTCCCTCTTCCCCAGCCAGCAGCCAGGTGGCGCAGAACCACCATTTTATAACTAGTTATGTAGAAGTGTCACTACGCATCTATGTATGGCGACATACATAAAACATGCACAGAGTTAAAATTATTATTAATTTTAAACATGGCAAATATATGTGCTCGAAACCAAATGTGGATGGAGTAACGTCAGGAGAATGCGCAGAAAACACCAAACTGAAATAATCTGTTTAGTTCCACCGCAAGTAGTGTTAACGCACTATGCATTACAAATATACGAGAGAGCCAATTTTTATTGAGGGTTCGGCTACATCCGAGAAAATTTTTTTTGGCGTATCGGTACGTTACTATTACGGCGCCGTTGCTTTGCGTAGGGCCAACATTTTATAGCCACAAGGTCCCGGAACAGAGGAAATGCGTGAATTGTACACCCGCAGAACAAATACGTTTAACAGCAGCCGTATTACCAGCGGCGTCGGGAAGTGAAGCCCTTAATAACAATTATTGGAAACCAATTAGACAGCCGTCCAAACATTGATGATCCAAACTGTATAAGAACTAGGCCATTCGTGAAATATTATGCGCAATCTTCAGGCCCCAGAAAAAATACCCAATAAGTATACTTAATTTTTAACGGACGGTGATTAACTTTAATTCCTGTGAAAAAGACTGCAAGACATTGCAACATTAAGAGTTAGTAGACCGGACATGTTTTCTGTACATCTGTTGTTCCCACGTTGACGCGTATCTCAGCAAATAAATATCCCGGGAATACAACTTTTTGCCAGAAAAGATACAAACGAATTATCTAAGCTTGCGCAGTTTTGCTTTTATTATATTAAATGTATGTCAAAAAAAAATTGTGAAGATGGTAAATAATTTTATATTTTAGCTTGGCTGCGCAGAATTTTTTTTTTTTAAGAAGTAGGAGAAATGTAAAACAGTACAGTCATGGTAATACGTCTGTACTTTCATCGCGTGTAATAAAGTCCTCACTGTGATGACGGGAGCGCTGCACGCTGGTTCAGCTCCTTGCGCGTAGGGGCGACGGGGCTATAGGCGCGCGTGTTACTGTCGCCCGTATCGCCCTGCCTCGAACGCGGGGAAAAAAAAAAAAAAAATCTCGTGGCTCATACAACGATCTAGTAAGATGGACAAATACATTTCTGCAATTCTGCTGATACATAACATGACCTTGTCCTTCTACTTTGTGTCATTTCTGTGTCAGTTATTCCTACAGAGACAAACAGCTTCGTGTTTACTGTAGTCATCGAGCGGAACTGACTGCCTGCCATTTTCAGCGTAAGACCGCCCTGGGGCAGTTATGACGCACACCTATTTATTGTCCGTGCTTATCTTGCTCTTCCTCAAAGCCAGGAAATTTTTTTTCTCCGGACGCTAACGACACGATCGCGTGGTTTCTGCTATTTAGGAACAAATCCCTCGAATTTCGTTTCGGCACCGTGTTTTATCTTCAACGACGGCCGGTTTGGGAGACTTAACCGCATGCTGAAGTGTACTTTAACCTTCCTCGGAAAGTCCGCTTTCATCGCTGGGCTCGGCTGGAGTGTGAGAATCAGCTCTTACTATTACCGTGTTCCTCGCAAACTTCAGCACACAATATTTATAAGCTGTTTATTTAAGTTTGTAGCCTCTTTCTAATCACTACTGCAATTATGAAACAAAGTATACATTATTTTACAAAATAAAAAAATATTATTTTGCAAGATTCTTAAAAGAAACATACTTTCAGATTTAAGGGATCTCCGTAGCGAAACAAAGTAATCGCCTCAAGGTCACGCCCAGCTGGCTGTAAGAAAGCATCGTGACGGCGATGGAAGACAGTAATAAGAAGTTTCGCGTGTCTTCTGTTTCCTCTGAAATTTTAATCAGTGACCATAAAATTTTAATAAAACAATCTGCTAAGTAGGTCGACTGAATTTATTATTTTTAAGTCTGATCTTTATCTGTGAAGCATTACGTTAAAGGTTAAAGTGTTGAACTTCATCACGCACATGGCTGCTAATTAATGTATTACCGATATTAAAAATTATAGTCTTTTTAAATATTTTCTATTTGTAACTACGGTGTTTAAATAATTGATTTCCGTGGCACCCTTTTTAATATTTTTAAGCTGTAGTGCAGAAAATTTACCTTTAATGTTTTAACTGAAGTTAATTAATAATCATGATGTGATAAAAACTGATTTATTATCACGTTTTCAATTCTATTTTAAGACTTTTCAAGGACTAATCCTTAACGTTGTATTACGTCGTCTCTATTATCTTCTCAGTTAGTACGTTACATTCACTTCAATATCCTCAAAATCAATTTGTTTAAAACCGTCTTTTAATATATTCAAGTACGAATAAATTCAAATAAAATATTTAATGTTTCACAACTACAAGTGATGCCTTGCTATTAATGTTAAATATTTTCCTTCTTGGCTTACATGTTGTTAATTACACAAGAAAGCTTTGTACATATTTTATTTTGGCTCTCTCTTACGTGCCATATATACGATCACCCAACATGATTGATTATTTGAGTAATATCGTTTCCTCTCTATTTGTCGCCAGGTCCTATGGTGAACGAATGAACGCCAAATCGAACGCATACAGGAAAGCGAAGTGTAACGAGCTGACAAATATAAAAAAAAACTAAAAAATTTTGAGTTCTCTAGACATACGTCAATTTTCGTCCGAATATTTCTGCAACTTGAGGAAATGGAGAAAGAGGGCATGGAGAGCGTTCGGCCCATTACGTAAATCCGCTTACGCTCCCGAATCTCCTTGCGAGTGTTTTCCATAAGCGGGGGGAAATATTGCCCTGGTTCCTGAGCCGGCATATTGATCAGATCCGTCACCCTGCCACTCGCAGCGCTTCTGGTACGCGAGGTAAGATTGCCGATACGCGCCATCTAGACAATGGCAGCTACGGCTGGAGACATGCTCAACTCTGTCCCGCTGGCTCGACAGTACTTGTGTTCCTAGCTCCGGGTAGACAGGCAGTTGTGCCACTCGAGCGTGTTTTGTCTTACGGATGACATCCGCGACTAGTGTCTAATAGTACTTTCAATATTGCATTTCAAAGNCACTCGAGCGTGTTTTGTCTTACGGATGACATCCGCGACTAGTGTCTAATAGTACTTTCAATATTGCATTTCAAAGGTTAAAAAAAGTATTAAAATAAAATTTCCGCTAAAATTAAACATTTCTGAATTTATGAACTAATATTTATTACAAAAAACCTAAAATACTACCTGTAATTTAATGTATATTATGTATACTGGCTCAGACATTAAAAAAATAATAAGAATATATAATACTGTATAAATAAAGTTTACATTTAGTAAGGTATATAATATATATATGCTACTAAATAATTAACAAAAATATCGCATACTTGCGGTCCTTAAAACTAACATAATAGCCAAAACAAAACTGTCATCTCAAAATTAAAAATTATTAATATTAATTATAATCAATATACTTGTAAACAAACACAACTACTTAAGTCCTATTTTGACTAAAAACAAAAAATTGAGTCGAAATCGAGTAATTTTCAATGTAACGGATATTTTTTTGTATTTCCTAGCCACTTCTACTTCTAGCTCCGCACTTAAGCTTTGATTATAGCTACCGCTATTTCTACAGCTAAATTAAATGTATAATTTAGTAAATCCGTAGATAAAATATTCGCCGGTATTCTTGTGGAGACATTATTACCACACAAACAAAGACTGTTATTAACAGTAATCATACTGTCTGCCATCGCATTACTAACGTCCGCGGTGGATACATCTCTATTGATATCAACTGTAGTGGTGCAGTCTGAGTTTTTTTTATGTAAAGTGGGACAAGATACACGCCTTGGCGTACGTCTGTACTCCGGTTCAAGGTTACTGAGCAACAAGGGCAGTCCGACAGTCGGAATAAGCAGATCCGTTCTCCGGTCTGCCGGGTAGCAGGATGGCGTCCTCCTTCATTAACATTACTAATTATAAATAGAACGGTTGCTACCTTCGTTCAAAAATACAGCTCAGGGGGTTTATTTCGTCAATTTTTTTGTGACAATTATGATGGCGACAGCGTTGTTAGTGCTTAATAATTGTATGGAAAAAACCAATAAAACAAACTTCGTCTTATTCAACAAAACAGTTTTCTCAGTGTAGATCAAGGGAGCCCACTACATCCTTGCGGTACCGCTGGACAACCTCGAAGCACCGAGGCTNCACTCGAGCGTGTTTTGTCTTACGGATGACATCCGCGACTAGTGTCTAATAGTACTTTCAATATTGCATTTCAAAGATTTAAAAAATTATTCAAATAAAATTTCCCTTAAAATTAAACATTTCTGAATTTATTAACTAACATTTATCACAAAAAACCTAACATACTACCCGTAATTTAATGTATAATATGTATACTGGCTCAGACATTAAAAAAATAATAAGAATATATAATACTGTATAAATAAAGTTTACATTTAGTAAGGTATTTAATATATATGCTACTAAATAATTAACAAAAATATCGCATACTTGCAGTCATTAAAACTGACATAATAGCCAAAACAAAACTGTCATCTCAAAATTAAAAATGATTAATATTAATTATAATTAATATAATTGTAAAAAACACAACTACTTAAATTCTATTTTGACTAAAAACAAAAAATTAAGTCGAAATCGAGTAATTCACAATGTAACGGATTTTTTTTTTTGCATTTCCTAGCCACTTCTACTTCTAGCTCCGTACTTAAACTTTGATATGTAATTTAGTAACTCCATAGATAAAATATTCGCCGGTATTCTTGAGGAGACATTATTACCAAACAAACAAAGACTGTCATTCCCAGTAATCATACTGTCTGCTATCGCATTACTAACGTCCGTGGTGGATACATCTCTATTGATATCAACTGTAGTGGTGCAGTCGGCGTTTTTGTTGATGTAAAGTGGGACAAGATACACGCCTTGGCGTACGCCTGTACTCCGGTTCAAGGTTACCGAGCAACAAGGGCAGTCTGACAGTCGGAATAAGAAGATCCGTTCTCCGGTCTGCCGGGTAGCAGGATGGCGTCCTCCTTCATTAACATTACTAATTATAAATAAAACGGTTGCTACCTTCGTTCGAAAATACAGCTCAGGGGGTTTATTTCGTCAATTTTTTTTGTGACAATTATGATGGCGACAGCGTTGTCAGTGCTTAATGATTGTATGGAAAAAACCAATAAAACAAACTTCGTCTTATTCAACAAAATAGTTTTCTCAGTGTAGATCAAGGGAGCCCACTACATCCTTGCGGTACCGCTGGACAACCTCGAAGCACCGAGGCTAACAGAAGTAGGAAACTCCCGGGAAGTCACACTCCTGGTTTGCCAAAAAGGGGCTTCTGCCTTCCAAGCTGAGCTTCAATAATGGGTGAAGAAATATAAAATTCGCGTGATTTTGTAGCTGAAGACCAAACTCCAAGACGTTGTATGCTGGCTTGTCTTCTGCCATTGGCCTAAAACTTGCGAGGGACGCCCCCATGGACGCTTTCAGCCAGTAGTTGCAGCTCGACGGTTCAACAACCAATCTTCAGCAGAGAGAACGCACAAACTAATGACGCCGTACAGTTGGCAGTGTCCAATTAAAATACGAATTATTGTCATGTAGGAATAGGGCAAGCGAGATATAGCATGGCAAAGGTTGTTCACGATTAAGTGAGCACTTCTCAAATCAACCCTAGAAAAAAAGGCACTGCCCCTGCCTACATATATATTAACGGGCTATCTGAGTGACATTTACCCAGTAAAGTTGGTAACGCTGGATGGAAAGTAGTCTCATATCTTAACGTCGAAAAAAAAGTGTTAGGCAACCATTTGTGATAACTAAAATTATTTCATTCATGTTCTGTTTTATTAATGCATCGAAGTGTAAAAATGAGCAGATTTGTAGAATATTAACTTTTCTAATAATTTTACAGTTTCACTTGACCGACGCACGAATAAAGTGATGAGNACTACATCCTTGCGGTACCGCTGGACAACCTCGAAGCACCGAGGCTAACAGAAGTAGGAAACTCCCGGGAAGTCACCACGCCTGCTTTTCCAAAAAGGGCCTTCTGCCTTCCAAGCTGAGCTTCAATAATGGGGTGAAGAAATATAAAATTCGCGTGATTTTGTAGCTGAAGACCAAACTCCAAGACGTTGTATGCTGGATTGTCTTCTGCCATTGGCCTAAACCTTGTGAGGGACGCCCCCATGGACGCTTTCAGCCAGTAGGTGCAGCTCGACGGTTCAACAACCAATCTTCAGCTGAGAGAAAACACAAACTAATGAAGCCGTACAGTTGGCGGTGTCCAATTAAAATACGAATCATTGTCATGTAGGAATAGGGCCAGCGAGATATAGCATGGTAAAGGTTATTCACGATAAAGTGAGCACTTCTCAAATCAATCCTAGAAAAAAGTCACTGCCCCTGCCTGCATATATTTTAACGGGTGCACTGAGTGACATTTACCCAGTCAAGTTGGTAACGGTGGATGAAAAGTAGTTCCATATCTTAATGTCGAAGAATAAAAGTGTTAGGTAACCATTTGTGATAACAAATTATTTATTTCATGTTCTGTTTTATTAATGCATCGAAGTGTAAAAATTAGCAGATTTGTAGAATATTAACTTTTCTAATAATTTTACAGTTTCACTTGACCGACGCACGAATAAAGTGATGAGNTAGCAGATTTGTAGAATATTAACTTTTCTAATAATTTTACAGTTTCACTTGACCGACGCACGAATAAAGTGATGAGGCCCATGGCAATGTTAATTTTACACAAGGCGGATGAAGACACAGCGTGCAAACAAGTAGATCGTGAGCAGGGCTTTCAAAAGTGCTCATTTTACTGTGAACCGCCTACACCAAATAATAGCGCGAATTTTGCACGTCTCTGATAATGGGTAATGGTGATGGCACACGCGAAGAAATTATTCGAAAATTTACCACACTAGTGTATACGCATAGTGAGAAAGCAGGAATGGTAATGCTTTCCCCTATGCATTAATTTTAGCGTTCCTACGTTTGCTCAGGAAACAGTCAGATGCGTAGAGAAGTTCCCAACTTAGTANCCCTATGCATTAATTTTAGCGTTCCTACGTTTGCTCAGGAAACAGTCAGATGCGTAGAGAAGTTCCCAACTTAGTAAATCAGCGACGCTAAACATTCCTATATATGCAGCTTGAAGTGTGATATTATTTCCATACAGCGTATAGGTTAAAAACTTCAATTACAGTTTAGGAAGTTTACCAGAATTTCTTTTACGGCGTGTTGGCTTGGTGGCGGCCCAATCGACCCCTTCTTTTACAATCACACCGTTGGGACCAGAAAAGGAATTCCACTNCAATCGACCCCTTCTTTTACAATCACACCGTTGGGACCAGAAAAGGAATTCCACTGTGAAGAAATTCAGCTGTTTGGCAATGGACCAGATGGAGGTTTAGGGAATCCGTCCACTTTGTCTTGAAAACCTAAAAGTGTAAAAAAAAAAAAAAGGAAGGAGGAGCAAGGGCTAGCATCAATTTCGACAGAGGTTCGCTTTAGTTGGTAGATACCGGAGATATAGGCAGTTCACGATAAAGGGAGCACTATTGAAGTCCCAGTTATTTTTTCCTTTCAGCCATTATTTATTCTTCAACCACATTTTTAAACAAATATTCCCACACAAGTAATAAACACAGTGTGTATACTCCACTGCAGTTGGAAGTTACGATTAAGGCTGAAATAAAATATATTTGTTGACTGCTATTCCAAAGGAGAGGACTTTCAAAAGTGCTCACTTTACCGTGAATAGCCTATATCAGTCTGGAATGTGTTGGTGTCCTTGCAATGACCGCTGGCCTCTCTTGCCCCTCGAGGTCACGGGGGGTTGAACCCACGCTGGTAGTGGTTGGAAATTCTCAAAGAGGGTAGATGTTGCTTGCTTATCGTGGAGAATATGCTTAGTGCAGCAGAATAGCTAAGTCTATTGTGGCAGAAGGCAACAAATGGAAAAGTTCGAGAGACCTAGATAGTTATACACCCCAGGACGGTATATGGCTAGGGCCAGTGACTTTTCGCGTAAAAATCGGAGCACACAGTAGACTTCAATACTATATACACACCTCAGCTGTTGTTATACCTCCATTGGCTGCTGGTGCCGTGTCCGTCTTTGACCAAGCCGCTCAGGACTAAGTAACTCCGACACTGAACCTTCGTGATTCGTGCGCAAACGGTTGACACGGGTCAGAACATTTTTTAGCCAATCAAAGAAGCTGGACGACCCTACAGTGCTTTGGACTGTATCTTGTCTCGAAATCTTTTCGCGAAATATCACTGCCCCTACCTATGGCCGAGAGTTGCCCCATATACAATACCTACTCTGGGGATGGTTTCACCCATATAGTTTCCCATACGTCTACTGCAGGCATATAGGAACACAGTTCTTTAAGTGTAATTAATCCCAAAGTTATGTCTTTTTTTATATTTACTGACCAACGATGCATAGGAAAAAGCTTATTACACTTAATGAAGTTGTAACTGTCTGAGTGCTGATGCAATTATTTCCTGTGTATTCGGCCGTACAAAATGACCCCTTACTTCATCTCAGCAGTCTAAAATGAACCACTACAGGGAATGTGTCATAACTGAAGAAACGGCGGGAAGCCATTGCTTACGCTAGACTGTCTATAAATCTCGATATGTCTTCTGAAAGGGAATTTGTTGCAAAAATGGACCCCCCCCCCNTTTCATACTAACCTTCCCAATTACCCAAAAAAAGGCTGTTCACGGGGTAACGTGAGCAGTTTTGAAATCAACCTTTGAAAAAAATCACTGACCATAACTACACATAAGCCACAGAACGCACAGGCACACAGGCTCCAAGTTAAGTTGGCAGCGATTTACTGGAAATAGTTATAATATTTGACGTTGTATTGCAAGTGTAATGTTGAAACTTTTAGCTATTAATGTAAGGTATTTCTTGTTTTTATCACACATGAGTATACATTTGAATATTATCAGCACATCTACTTTCCTAAAAATTCCCCCATTTCATTTGGATGACGCTTGATTGAAGTGATACGGCCCATTGCAGTGTTAATTTTACATAAGGAGGAATGATACAAATATTAGAAGAAAAGTAGGTTCTTGTCAGGGATTTCAAAAGAGTTCATTTAACCGTGAAAAGCCATTACATAGCTGGTAAGCCTTGATGGACGAAACAAAAAATAGATATTATTTTTATTGTTGTTAATAAGAAGGATATGACCATTAGTTTTAGATAACTAAAAACACTATCCAATAATCATTTTATAGTAACGTTAAACTACCTCTACAGCCGAGTTAACTTAGATATCTTCAGACCTCGAGGTTCAGGTTTGAGTTCCGGATAAGTGATTGTTGCGTGTATGATTCACATATGCAAGGAAAGGGAAGTACAGTATGTAAGCCAACTTACGTTTAGCTTCCATGCATGAAGGTCGCGACATTAATAAATACAGTAAACATATATACTTGTGTGCATCATCTGCATGCATAGTCGTACACGCTGACACAGTTGGACAAAGTGGGTAGAAAGTATCCCTGAAAGCAACCCCCAGCAACTGCCTGGGACGAAGCCACGTGGCATGCATTCCGGCCCGTATGGACAACCCTGTATACGTCTAGCAGGAAACAATGATTGGGGAACCAACAAAACTATAATAACATAAATAGAAAAATAAATGAAATTATGTTTTAAGACGAGAATAGACTGATAGATTAATTCACAGCTAAGATTACTTTCGTGTTTTACCGTTTAACTAAACGAAACTTTGTTATTATAGTTCGTCACTTTAAGCCGCTTCAAATATTGATCACGAAATTTTTTATTAATAGTCGAGTTCTTTTCTTTGTGTTCTGTGGTTAAGTGGAATATAGGAAACCTCGTCATTCATGACACAAGTATGAAATTATCAATGAATAGAAGGAATAACTGTAAAAATCGCAAAAGGCATGCTTGTTTTTTTTATTGTAGAAATGATGCAAAACTTTTTCGCAGCGACTAAATAACAGCTGATATTACATAGCATATAATGGTCTTCACTATCATTTTGAAGTACATATTTACATACACATTCAAATAACAACATCGCACTCTTTTAGATATTACTAACCCTCTGGAGTGGCAGTTATGCAAGTACAACTGTCTCATAATTTATAAAATCACCTATATATTTACCTTATTACCAATTGCGGAACGTGCTTTTAATAAAGTCAATGTCTGGTGTGTCATAATTTGCTGCTGTTACTTACAGAGTATCTTCTCTATGTCGTCTGTACGAAATATGTTTCAACTTTTATTTTCATGAGACTTGGGAATTATTCTGATCTTAGAGTTAATTAATATTTATAAAACCAATAATGAGAGGGAATTTTAACATTTTTCCAAATGAAAATCATTTGATATTTCTTGAGTTGGTACATGTGTTTGATCATATCTATTTTATACACCCCCCTTTTTTTTATGAAAATATTATTCTGAATGCAATTCACCAAATCCATACAAACGCAGTACCATCATTTGAAGATAATTGCAGCTTTCCAGTTGAATCTGTTTAATATTTACTTGATGGCGTCATTTGTTATAAAAACTTGTTACATTTCTGGGCCGAGGCAGTGACTGTCACATACGTTATATTACGGCAACGTCTTACCTCATTACATGCCATTGCAAATAGTTACACGTTTTAAGGCATTTCAAGTACACTGAAGACCCCCAAAAAAATGGTACACCTGCCTAATATCGTGTAGGGCCCCCGCGAGCACGCAGAAGTGCTGCAAGACGATGTGGCATGGACTTGACTAATGTCTGAAGGTATGCAGGAGGCAATTCACACCATGAATCCTGTAGGGCAGTCCACAAATCCAATCTGCGCCAATTTTAGAAAGGGTTGCACGTCTGTCACGTTTAATGATTCTCGTCAGTCGTTGTTTGTCCCGTTCTTTCACGATNGCGCACTCGTTAAATGGTCGTACGCGAACATCCAAATGTCATCGCTACCTCGGAGATGCTGTGTCCCGTCTCTCGTGCGCAGACTATAACACCACGTTCAAACTCACTGGAATATTGATAACCTGCCATTGTTGCAGCAGTAACCGATCTAGCTGCCGACCGCATCGCGTTACTCTGATTGGTTCCNAGGTCCCATCTCTCGTGCGCCAACTATAACACCACGTTCAAACTCACTGGAATATTGATAACCTGCCATTGTAGCAGCAGTAACCGATCTAGCTGCCGACCGCATCGCGTTACTCTGATTGGTTCCATACCTCTGTTATTTGCATACGCACGCCTATACCAGTTTTTTTGTGTCTCTTCTGTGTACAATGTTCTTCAGTATCTGGAAATAACACAGAATACTTAAACCAAAATTTAGTACGGATTATCTGTAGAAAATTTAGTAACGTAGGTTTTTTTAGTATAGTGTAATTTTTATTTATAATACATATATTAATATTTAGCATAACTGAAAATGTATGGTGTCTTTAAACACGGAAGTATAAACGCACTTAGCACAATACCTACACTTATAACTTGAATAAAATAAAGATGTTTCTACTCGCTTGCGTTTTCATGTTCTAAGAATTTGCATTTGTTTTTACCCTGATCCCGAGCATCAGGAGATACATACGGATATGCGAACGTTTTATTTGGATATTCTCATTGCAACTTTAAGGGTAGAAAGAAAATATAAAATGTTTTTAAATGTCGCTTAGTTCGCTGTAGCGCCAAAATGCTGGTTTTCTCCACGGTTTTGTTTGCCTGTTCAAAAGAACTCTTAACAGCCCCATTTGTTCTGCCAGAGGAAGGCATACTATAGGTAGCCAAGTTAAATACCGCAGTCTATATTTTATTAAAAAACCACCCATTCAGGACTGAACCAAGCGAAGGTTTTCATTCCTGCCCACGGCTTTCACGCGTAGTTATAATTAAGCGGAAACATTATACATATTAATTGTAACATCATCTCGGCCAGAATTGCGTGAATAACCAGCGATGTTTATTCATTATTTACTTCAAAACTAATTTTGACGGAAATAATTTTAAAATTACTGTGGTTTGGAAACTTCACGCACACATCCATGAAGACAGCGGGGATTTCAACCCGGCACCCTCTGGTCCAAAGCTAACGCCTTAGTTTTGTAAGTTGCCGGTAGAATTCCCTTTTGCAGAGTACCTGCTGGTGAATAAAGGCGTGCACGTCGTATAAAAACATTTGAAAACCAACACGGACTAGTTGTTTGTTTTTGGTGACACATTGGCACATTTAAAAATACTACCAGGAATGAGTTTAAATTCCACGAGCGAAAAGAAGAGTGCAAAAAAAAATATTGTACACTTCCTCGCCAACATTTTTTCTAGCGAAATTTGCAAAGCATTGAATTGTGAAAACCCCGAAAAAAAAAGTTAACTTTTTGATCTGCATATTTAAATTACTCACACATCCACGACCCATCTCGCATGAGAGCCGTTAGGAAATGGCAAAGTTGCTGGATAGTCACGCTAGAACAAAGAAAAAAAAACGTTTTTTTTTTAAATTACGACGTTCGATTGCGTGTGGAGGGATTGTCATGCCGGGGATTGCGGCGTTTTTATTCCTCATTTCCACATCGCAACTCCCTTTGATGACGTGTGCACGTGTGTTAGGTTTTTTTTTCCCGGCGAGCGCGCCAACATTCATCGCATTCCAATGCGCGGAGAGTTGTCGTCCTCTCTGAAAGCGAACTGGCGTCCAGAGCGAGTGCAACACAGGCCTGCGTGCATCGCGGACTGGAAAAAAAATAACCTCGTTGGGCCGGAGAATTTGGGGGATTCAAATGCGTGTACATTTAAGTCACCTTCGCGATTGGCCGACAGTGTGTTGAGAGACTCGAGCGGCTCTTAGCACCGACGTCTTGAGAGCCGAAGAGAGTGAAATGAGGTGAGAATGGAGCAGCGCCAGAATGAAATGGTGGGGGGTAAAGGGAGATCCCTGAGAAAAACAGCCGACCAGCGGCATCGTCCCGGGCACGATTACCACTAGCGAAAATCCGGGAGTGACCCGGCCGGGGGTTGAACCCCGGTTCGCCTTGGTGGGAGGCGAGTAGTATAACCACTACACAACCGCGACCCACACGATGAGTATGTAACTACCTGGTTGCGGTCTAAGACACTTGAGCTCAGATTCGCTTATTTGATTGGATTGGTTTAGGCCCTACTTCTTACGCATTCCAGGTGAAGGTGTGTGGTGTGCCTAGCTCTGTCTGACTCAGTCTGGTAACAAAGACACGGGGCGAATAACAGAAGTAAGACTTCAGGCGCGCTCGTAGTTCTAGTAGAAGTCATCTTCTACTTCATACATCGCATGCAATCTTGCAGTGTTTACGGTGTCTACGCCGGATTTTCCTCCTCCCTTTGTAGTTCAGTTTAGGTCAGCATGGGAGGCAACCATGGCCCTAATTGCGGCCGTGTTTGCCCAATCCCAGTAAAGCATGTGCCCTTGTAGTTATAATATCTCCTGCACGTCTAGATGCATTTATGTCCCATACCTACCTAGGATCTCCGACTTTACTCTTAGTTACAAGGTAGGTTAGTAAAAAAGCGTGCACGTAAGAAATTGAGTCTAGCCTTCGTGGTGCTCATTTTTTCTTAAAAAAAAAAAATAAAAGCTTCCATAATTATGAGTCTATGGCCAGAACGCATGGACAGAGGAACGAATTTTGTGCAGCCAAGCCATTGATAAAAATTGGTTGCTCATTTCTCAGGCAACAGCCAGTCGGCAAAGTGCACAGGTTCGAATATCTGCAGGACTGTTGAGACGTGCCTAAGTGTAATTCAACTCGCAAAAGGCTCATTTTCCTGTAAATATGTTAAAGCTAAATACATTACTTGAGCGTACTTGCTGCATAATAACTCGCGAAGCTATAGAAGTGTCGTTCTTGGTTCAGCAATAGATGAATGAATTAATAAATTAACAAATGAATAATAGCATTAATGAATTACTGAATGAACAATTGATGACTAATACTGAAAGTAATTAAATGATTAATAAATAAATTAAATGTATGAATAAAAAGATAAATAAATGAGTAAATTTATAAGTAGATTAGTAAAAGAATGAACAGTTGAATAAATAAATATGTAAAACTGAAACGAATGAATATCCGAAAAGAATAAATTAAAGAGACACGCAACTTGAGTACTGCTTGTTATTTGAATTAAAAACATTTCTAATAACTCGTAGCAACGAACAAAAATGTGCTTTTTTGTGTCTAAATTTGTCCCTGCGGCGTCTAGAAACTGCGCTCTAGTGTAATAATTTCTATTGAATTTCCAATACAAATTCTTGCAAACTGATAAGTTAACTTCATTTATAGGTTTTTTTCTGTGGTTACTTTCAATCACTACTGCAATTATAGAAATGTATCATATTTCTCCAAAATAACCGCGTGTTGATGAGAGCTACTGTATATGGGACAGGGCTATAGTTTTACGTGCACAAATATCATTTGCCAAGTGTACCACTGCAATGCACGCAATATTTCACTGCGAAATAACAAACACGCGAAAATCGTGGCAATAACAAATGCGTAGCACATGAAGGGTCACAAATATGGCGTCGTAATGTACCGCCTGCTATAACTGTCGAGGTAAGACATCAATATCGTGGAAAAGCAATGAGCATATTGTTTATGATCTGTCATCAGTGTGTTCTGTCTAGGAGGTTTGTTCTTACATCGTGAAAGAAGGACAAACAAACACACTTTCGCATTTATAATATTAGTTAGGATTATGTAGCATATCACTTTGCACAGAGACCAGCCCAACTTACACAGACAAATTTAGCTCATCGCGGAGATACCAGAACTAGAAATATTAAAAAAAATTTCAAATCCGTTTATAGTAGTAGGAAAAGGAGAGTTCCCCGCCACATTGCGTCCTGGCTGGGAACCGCCATATTGGATGACGTCACGCGGAAAACTCTTGCTTTGTCATTCCTCGCCAGCAGTGGCCATTTTGGATTACCCTTTCCTCCTCCTGCTCTATCATTCCGCCTCAGCACTTCATGCTCTTGCATTCCATTTGGGGGTTTTCTCATATTCATTATAGTCTCTCACATCTCCCACATTCTATCCCTCGGGGTTTTTTCCTCATATTCCTTCCAGTCTCTCTTGTCTCCTATGTGCTATCCCTCGAGGGGTTTTCTCATACTCCTTCCAGTCTCCCACTTCTCTCTTGCTTTTCGCGCCCTACTCCATCACAATCGATGTCGTCTGCTGTAGGCAGCCATTTTAAATTACCACCGCCTGTGTCGACCACTGTAGGCGGCCGTATTTAATTCCCTCACCCACCACCAGAGTGTTTCAAGTTCTACAGGTTACGGCTAGGAGCACTGGTATTGGCGCGGCCATTTTGTGTGTTGGTTCACGCGCTAGCATCGGGGAGTGGCGGCCGCCAGGAGCGCTGGGAATTATTTTAGTTGTTATGGAACTCAAAAAATGCAGGAGGCGTGCGGGATCGTTTCAGGAACTCTTGGGTCGCCAGTTCGACGTCTTAACCACACGACCAACTTTGAATGGGAAGTATTAAGAGACAAAATAACGTACATACTAGCATCGGCCTACACACTCGACAGACAATAAACTTGTAATCATAAAATAAAATCTACACTGTACGGTTACGAGAAGAAATGTTGAAAATACTCTCATCGTCATTCAGAAAATAATCAAATACATAAAAGTTATATATGTAAATTTTAAATATAAAATTAAATAACTTCAGCCACAATCCTACACGTACATATATAGAGGATTAATAATAACAATAAAATTAATAAATTAACATATTTTAAAATTAGCGTTAAAGTTGGCAACCTAAGGTGAAACGGAGTATATGCACACAACACACGATGTACATGGTACCGAGAGTATTCGGTACATTGTAAATGCGCGGGGAACTATTTACTCAGTGACAACTCAGTCCCCCAACCTACTCCATTGCCAGCACCAGTTGGTCGGTAATGCTAAGATATGGGGCCAGCAGAAATCGACGTTAAATAAGTGGGCTCCTAAGGAACGGTAGTGCGTGTGAGAAGGGAGACCGTCCTCGGCCCCGCCCATGGAATGGCGGACGTCCAACCCAGAATATCCGCCTCGCCATCACTTATCAATTGCAGCACCCAATTAAGAATGCTCTAAGCCATACAGTTCAAATTTTTCCCAAAATTTAGTACAGTCAATTAATTTTGAAAGTATTTTCCTGTTTTTCCTTACTTCCTCATTGTGTCTACTGATTTGTAGTATGTGAGCTTCACTCAGCTGTGAAGCAATATTGACTTTCCCAGCATAGCAAAATCATTCCATTACATTCTTTAAATGTTTCTCAGAGTCTTCATGTTTTCCAACTTTTTCGTTTAAACGTTTTAAGTCGGTTGAACCAGGGTCAACCCAAGTTTTGTCACCACCATACAGAAAACAAGGAAAACAAAATAAAGAATTTTTTTTTACATCCGCACAGCTATTTGTGCTTATCATACACATCGGGATCAAATTTTCTTTTACATGTCTGCTGCTTACTTGATGAAGACCAATTAATTGTCAAGCCAGGAAAAGGTCGTCCTTTGCCTTTAATTTCATTTTCCTCCTCTAGTTATAATCGAGAGAAAAAAAAATAGCTTGTAAACTCGCCACATTTATTCTGTTTATGTTAAATTTGAATTAAATATAGTGAAAACAGCATAGTTACAATCCTTGAAATGCTTCACTTCACACCTGAAGTAATCACCTGCTTGACCACAGCAAAGCGATACGAACACGCGTGCCAGTTGCCCGTCCCACGACTGTCTGCAAGGCCTGCGAAGGGCTGACAGCCTTGCAGGCCACGTGCGCACGAAGCGCGAGATACCCCCCTTCCCCTTCTAGGTAGGCAACCACACCCCTCCAACGACGTGCGTATGCGCTAGCAAGGCCAGGCGGGTTGCCTACTCCGCAGCCCAGCCAGGCGCTGCACAAGCCACGTGAACACACGTTGCTCAGCCTATGGTCGTTAGCAGGGAAGATAGCTCCAAGCAATCATAATACGGTTTCTTTTAAATAGAGAGCAGCTGCGAATTAAAATCGTTTACTGTAATTCACATATAATTGATTTATGTTG